>DWPA01004268.1:0-13007 GCA_018251375.1 Calpodes ethlius | reverse complement strand
CGTAAGAAAATTACTAAAATATATTTTACCGTTTATTATAATAACTTATGCATACAAGATACTATATCCAACAAATATTTTCAGTTAATTTATCGATATACTCGTCTACATAAGGTATAAAGGTGTAAATTTGTTATTTGTTGTTCTGTCCAAAACTCCATTTCAATATTGTGTCGAACGTATCACGTAGCCATCAATCGATCCAATGGTCTAGTTCACAATATTTAGTGACACAGATTGTTTGTAAAATATCATGTATTTTGTAACAAGTGCTCTCCTTTTGGTGGAAATTCAACGAGTAAATGTTGATAACTTAGGAAACATGAATTTCTCTGTTTTAAACATTTTCTTTATATTCTTGTCCATTGTACGTCTATAGGGTGTTAAGTACTTACAATATTGTCTTAGTCAATTATAATTACCTAAATATAATTGGTTGTACGACGATAAAGTCATAAAAAGTGATTGAATTCAAATACCAGTAAATATAAATAAAGTCTGTCATCAACTGTCCCACAGCTGGGCTCAGTTTTGCTGTGATAATATGAGACGTAAAGACCGTAGTCCACCACACTGACCAAGTGCATATTGTCAGACTTCACACAACTTTGAGAACTTTATGGAAGACTCTCAGATCAACAGATTTCCTCGCGATGTTTTTCTTCAGGGTAGCAATTGATAATATGACCTTGTAATATGCACATAACTTTAATAATTATAAGCAGATGCAGGATTTGAACTCAGATTACCGCCTTTGAGAGACCATTTTTAATTTTAATACCACTAGGCTAGTACTATAAAACTTATTACATTACTTTAATAAAAACAGTATAGGTTCATGTCAAAATCCATGTAATAATTATTTTATCAAACAAAAAAGGGTTTCGTTCTGTATCTATCTATCTTGTGAAATAGTAAATTGCCTTCAAGCAAATATTAGCAAGCGAGAATGGGCAGTCTACACGAGCCCAGACAGGTCAGAGGGTTTGGCGTTTCGATAAAAAACAATGTATACACAAGTTCAAATTCCTGCTACAGAACAAAACAATTATATTTCCGTCATGAATGTTGATAACATAACTTTGTTAAAACAAAGTCCTTAAGGTTGTTCATACTCGTTTGTTTTAATTTATAACTTTCTCATAATGTGTAAGTATAGATAGCAATAGTATATTAAAAATGTATTTTGAATGCCGTTTTTGGCACAAAACATGGTAAAATTGAGATAGTGGATCTGAAAGTACGTACAACGCAATGAATTCGGTTAATTCAGTCTCTACTGTAATCGCTAAAACCATAACTAATATTTTTTTAAATCATGTAATCAGCATTAAACATTTAAAATGTGAAATACATAATACAAGACAGAAAAATAACAGAACGCATCCTTTTTACGTCAAAATAGCAATTTCTTTATATTTTTTCCTAAATAAACGACACATTAATTCCCACTGTCCTCAGGCACAGTAATGTATCTAGGAGCTAGTTCAAGATAATACCGCAGTGTTACGTAATGCTGGTTATAAATCTCCTGAAGCTACTGTGACCACTTTGTTACGTTGCCTACTACACGATTTGCTTTCCCCATACCGTTCAAAATGTTACATTTTTTTTTATTTGACAGCTGCCGCTGGTCTTAATGGCTTTTTCAATCCTCTCGTGGATAGAACTAACTGGTTTAAGATTTTTATTTATTTTTCTCTTAAAATTTACAATCACTTGCGAGAAATAAACTAAATTTTAATACAATAACAACTAAATAAAATACAACTAAAATTAAACTACAACTTTTAACGTAGTTATTAATAATTTTAGTAACTACTTCAATAAAATGTATTTTACAAAGTCGAGGGCAGAGTATTTTATAGAAACGCAAATTGTTTAAAAAAGAGACGCTAAATTATAATAGTCAGTAAGCTTACTGAATACATGTTGGCAAACTTTTGGTACACTTGGTGATATTATATAAATCTTCATTTCCACACATGACTTAAAATAAATTAATAGTTAAAGATTTTTTTGTTTATATTTAAGGAGTTTTCTCGTTTGGAGACATTCTTAAGTAAGGTATTAGGTACTTATCATAAAGATATGATGTCATCGGAACAAAAATATCGATAAAACAGAGTGTTAATTTTCAGCTTCATGAAATGAGAGGAAATATTAATTCTAATTCGGCTTGCAAGACTTTACCCAAAGAAATAAACTAACAAACTAAAATAGAGAAAAATTACCGGTGTACTAAATCCAAAAAGTAGTACCTGAGCGATTAATTTCATATTCTGGACAAATTCTATAGATCTTAGTGACCTTGGTCACTAAATCTTGTGAGATTATAAAATTTACGAGCAGTAATCCTAGCTTATGACTTCTATCACAAATAAATTTCAAAACAGAGGCACAACAACATCACTAGTAATATTACAATTTTTTTTTGTATTGTGGTACATACAAACCTAGGCGTTACATAGCTTTATAGGCTTTTTCACATTAACGTATACAAAAGCATGCAAATATTTTATTATCTTATAATAGCTGCATATAAAGTAGAGAAATTTTCTAGTTATCGAAGTCTACCGGTTCCTCTACGTACGCAGTGTTATCGTCGCGTGCGGGTCATTAAAACCCCTATCATTTACACTTACATGTCGCAACCTATCTGTCTTTTAACATGTAGATAAGTTATTAGTTTCATATTACGGTAGAGATATTTAAAACAGTATTAAGTCTTTGTGTGGAACATACTTTTATATTATTATAATTGTTACTAATATTTTGGTCTTGGGCGTACTTAGAGGGAGGACTGCAATTCCCTAGAATTTCGTATGCCTTGAAATTCGCATGTATTGTTGTGCATAAAAGTTCTTATTCATAATGTAGTTGCCAGGATCAAAGTCTGATTTGCTTTCCTCTTGACTAGATGATGAGCACGCTCATTTACAAGGTTGTATCAAATTCTCATCAGAATTAAAGTCTGCCCAGCCGATGCTTACAAAGATCAAACCTTTTAAATAGTATTCCACCGCTATTTTCAGATTTGTAGAATAACATTTACCTTTAGGCAAGCTATAATGCACGTACATTCCATTTTTCTTAACCACTTCCGACTGTTGATTCCAATTCTTCACGCCGTCCATAACGCAAGTAATATGGTCAAATTATAACGATTCATTATTTGCTATTGGTTTCGATCTAGAATGTTCACGAGATTAAAATATAAGTGTTATAATCTTTATTTCCATCTAAAATTGTTATCATACTAGTTCACATTTATGAGGTACATGCACGTATCAGATAATGCGTATTTGTGGATATAAACTTCGAAAACTAGTTTACCATTGTATTGATTATATCTTCAACTAATTGGTGCGGACCTGTGTTTTAATGACCACGGGCATGTGAACCGCAGTAGGCACCTAAACATACTTTCCATCGATTTTATATCCATCGCGCACGAAACGGAAAATGGTTCTTATAAATTATTTATGTATCGGTACTTTTCACTGTCTAAGTTCTACTTGCGGAGAATATTCGAACTAAGTGAACTAACATTTCTTAACGACCTTTTTCGACGAACTTTAGCATAGTTTTTCGACACAATTGATATTGATGACATCGATTAGTGAAATGACGTCGACGGAGACGACGCGGGTATCGCGATAAAATTTCGAGGTAATTTAAATACGTTACGAATATACTAGATACCGATCGAGTATGTACTGACGGTAAGCTCAAGTTCTCACACGTATTCATAACGCCACGTTGCCTTACTGTCGATTCGCGATGCGTACAATAGGTCAAACAAGTTGTAACCTTACTTGCAATTGATTAAAAATAAATCTTGAATAAGGGGTTGCTTTTGTAAAAAATAATGCGATTAAAACTAGTATTTGGGTATACTTTCCATGCATATACTATGCATTCACTGGTAAAAAGGCCTCTCCTAACATATGCCTGTTTATCCGGATTCCCGATGTCTTTTTCAATTCACAAGTCCTCTTCATTCGGGGGTATCCTATACTTTTTCTACCGAGACGTGGTCTCTATTCGAGGACCTTTCTTCTTTGCTTCAACCGGTTTATTCTCTGAACTATGTCGGTCACCCTTGTTCGTCTTCGAATTGAATTATTTGTGATTTGATCGCAAAGAGAAATACCAAATACCTTATTGTGATCTATAACCATTACAGCAAACAAAAAAAAACTCTCCAGTACCCGTACCAGTCCAGTCTTTATCATAGTCTACAAAGGCAATACTATTATACTTCTTGGTCTTCTGTATATTTTGCTGTAGGTTGAGAATATGTAGGGTGGTTAATGATATACTCTCTTCCAAATCCTGTTCGGGAGTCTGGAAGTCGCCAAACATGTCTGCAATGTAACTAGTGAGGAACTGACATCCTTATAAACGTTTTAGTAGTGCAACAGGCCTGAAGTTCTTTGTGAGGAGTTATCCACTCTAGTCATTCGTACTACTCCGTGGCTGACTGTTAGGTACTGTTTCATAATATACATGTTTCATAATTGAGTTTTAACTAGGTTACATTACATTATTTAGTACATCGTAGTTTTAGAAATGGATATTGATGCAATTTATAAATTTGAATTCGTAATAGCATTTTAAATCGACTACGTCACAAGGGAACTTTTTAAGTAACTGCTTGTGCGTAAAATTTAATAATAATTTAGTTATAGCTAAATATTTAAAAATAAAGTATGTAATTGGATTGCAGTACACTTAACGGTATCGCCGTTCGTGAATCGGCAATAATGTTGTAAATTGTACAACAAAACCTCGACAGCCTTATTAATGGGTTGACTTACGGGATCAAAGGAACCTTATTTTCTAATTACAAGACGTTACTGTTAAAATTCAGAATTTACATCAATTCTCTTTGTTATCAGTAGTAGTCTAATAGCTTTATAGATTAAACTATAGTCTGAGGTTTAATATGCAAGATAAGGCACCGGGATTGGGTGTAGATACACCAATAAAACTAAGAATTTCTTATTGAGTGATCCTAGACACCTATTCCATGGTAGAAATATCTTTTGAATTAAAATGGTTTGCACTGGTGAAGAAAACCAGAGCAAAATCAAGAGATGTCTTTCGAAAGTTGGAAATTCCTTCAAATAGATTTTGGTTGCGAGCAAAACCGGCAGTAATTAGTGTAATAAGTGAAGAAGAAGGAAAAGGTTATTAAGTTTTCAGCAATAAGTTAGAGTCACAGACATCGGTAACATCAAAGGAATCAGGGATGCCATCGTCATGTATTGCCATTTAAAAATAAGTGAGATATTGGCATTATTTCAAGTTTGGTTGCGACCGAAACTCCTGTAAAACCTTTCAAAGTTGATTTTAGAAAAGATGAAAAAAGTATAAAAGCATGATGGTTAGAATAAAAGATGGTAAAAATCCTACTGCTGTATCGCGTGGAGGGATTATTCGTAATCGCTAGCCTCCTTGGTTATTAGGAAACGTGTACTGCGAGGAAGGCAGGTTTTCTAGCGGCTTAAAGATAAATGTAACCTTGTATATACAAATATTTACTATATAAATATAATACAAATTTTAACCGCTTTAGCAATGCTTAAAATCATCATCTTGTACCTTCTCACAAAAGCATACCTATTTGTGTTAGATTTATTAAAATATAAGCAAGCGTACGCGACTTCTCTCATGGAAATATTATCATACACATTTGGAAATTAAATTTTCAAGTATTTTGTTGGTTTATCTGAAGCTTTTAAAAGGAAACCTCGAACAGGACTTCCTTCACAGTACAGGAGTGCAGGTTGTGCGATCTCCATCGATTTATCATAGTTTTTTTTTTTTTTTTTAGCATGGTGTTTATTTTAGGTGTTAGTAGGTACTTTTTGTGCCATCTGTGCATTTTCACAGAACAGTCATTACACACGACCAAAGTGTAAATAAATAAGCATACAGTTGATGAGTCGTCTTTATTCGAACTTTAGATTTCATAATAATATATACCATGTTCACAATAAAAGCTGCTTAAATAATGAGTTGTTTAAAAAATTTTAAAGGTTATTTTTCTTCTGTGCAATTATCTTTCTTCCGTGTCGCTTAATATTATGTTGATATTGAATCCAATATCCTTTTTATTAGGAACCGAATTTGATTGACCTATTACAGCAGTCTCAATAGGATTATCTTGAACTAAAAAGGAAATATAATTTTTAATAAATTATAACCACAAACATCACATACAAGTCAATTATAAAATGTATATCGGCAATCATTAAATTAAATATATACCACGATGACGACCTATAATTACAAACCCCGCCTCTCCTTATGTGGCTCATTCCGCTGAATAATGGAAAAACTATGAAGCTTGTTTCCTTGTACTGGAAATGGTAGTGATCTGTACCACTCTAGTGATCAAACCAACTTGTGTGTTAATGGTATGGTTTTTAAAGGTCGCAGATATGCTTTGTGTATTATTTACCATTAGACGTCCCATATACCACCTATTTACTCTAAAAAAGGATAAATTTTGTTGGACATTGAGGACATTAATTTTGGAGTATAAGGGACTTCATTCATCGTTAAGTTCAAGGCAACTTCTGATGGAGTGGTTTTCTGCTGAACAACGGATGCGGTAGTTCTCTTTTTACCGAATATTTACATAAAAAATTAAGAAAACGCAACATAAAATAGCTAGTGTTTACCTTCATTAATATGTACATTCAATATACGATGATATAATTCATTAAATTTCTTTTGTCGTTTAACATTCGATGGTGTACGTACAACTAACGTTGGTAAAAGTATAAAATGTTCGAGGTCTGGCTCAGGTTTACGCATATTTTTGCGATAAGATGCGTCTTTCTTTACAATTAAACGAGGTTGCCTTGATGCTCGCTTGTATGCTGATAAACTGCTACCACTTGTTAAATCCTGTGTTTTGTTACAATCAGGTGAACAAGAAGCATTATTTTTTCTCTGATTACTGGGGGTCGATGTTTGGTAACAATTAGTTGGTATTTTGTTCGACGTGGAATACGCCGCGTAACTTGGCCCAGGAGAACAATCGTCTGGGCGCATACGTGTGCTAGTTGGTACACCTGGTATAATAAGTCGATCATGACTTCTATGAATTTTTCGTGAGGTGTGTTCCCCTCGCCGACGATCCGTCATAACTGCACTAGTGGCTTTTTGATCGTTCATATCCCTATTACTTTCTGATCTATTTTTATGGCTAGCTACTATAATATCTCCCGTTTTACCAACAGGTCTGCAATTTTCATGACGATTATTTAATTTCACTATTCTATAATGCCGACGTTTTCTACGCTCTACGTGCGCAACTCTTTCTCTTAAAAGGTTATCAATTAGTCGCTGTAGTTCGCCTCTGGCGCTGTATCTATCAGAGTGTGCGACGCGACGTCCAAGTCGAGTATTTGGCCAATGTGTACGACAAACATCTTCCCAAATTATGTCGCTAAGTACAGCTTCTCGGGATGGTGTTAATTTTATGCCATCGTCTCGCGGAGCAAATTCACCCTGTGCTAAATAATGCACGGTGTCCATTAATCTGTAGTCGCGAACAGGATTGAGTTTATGTCGTATTTTGTGCACTCTTTCGGCAGCCACTTTCGGTATATCATCTCTTTTACAGGGCACAGAAGCACACTGTCGTTTACCACGAGCAGTAATGCCATCGTAAGTTGTAAAATCTCGGCCGTATTGTTCAGAGTTGTGTTCCTTGTGCAATGTTGTGGCTCTACTTGGTGATAATGATGATCCTTGGTGAGAGTATCTTTGAAACGCTGATGTTTCAGGAATATGACTGTATTGTTCTATATAACTACAACCAGGGCGACCGATTCCTGATGTAGTCCTCATGACGTTGTCTTTTACTTCCTCATCTGATGAAGACAAGGGAATGTTAGGATCAAATGTACGAAATACCATTTCTTGTTTTAAAATTTTGCGTTCTAAGTGATCTATTCTTCGATGTAATTTATTTATAGCACCAGAAAATGTTGGAAATACGTCTTTGGAAGGCGTATTTGTGACTACTAATGTTGCAATATCTACTTTTTTTGGACTGGTCTTTACTTTCTCTGTGTTAGAATCAACTTTTGAAATGTTCATAGTTAAATTCGGTCGGACGGACTCATAGCATTGTTTCTCTGCACGGCGTCTTTGCTTATTTTCATAAACGTCTTTAGACGTTGTATGATAACATGAGCATTTTGAAGTACAAGTGCTTTTTATTTGAGAACTGCTCGATGAATAGTTTTCGGCGTCAATATCACTTGAGGAAACGGGTCCCTGTTGCTCTATGTGTATTATTGAGTTTCTTATGTTAGTATTATCCTTACTGAAACCTAATTGGTAAATTATTAATACAGTACTAAATTTTAATAAGTATATTTTAGTCTCTTAATGTAGATTTAAGTGACGTACTTACGTGTGGTAAAAGATGAGTGATCACCGATGGCGAGCCTTGAACCTGATCTATCTGAACTCTGTAAGAGAAGCAATCATGGTATTATCGGGTGATCTGATCACCAAATATGGACAATGTATAATATTCAAAACTTTACCTTTTTGGAATGAAAACGTTTTTTCTCAGCAATGTACAAAGTTTTGATAGGGGGCGCTTTTTGCTTTATTGATACAAATATGTCTTGAGATGGTTCACGACAACCGGGGCCTTGATGCAGTATTTCTAAACATTAACGAAACAAATAAATTATAGTACCTCCAGTAAATAATGAGATATCTACAAAATATAGATTTCTTTTACCTAGCAACAACAGTTTTTTTGAAGGGCAAGTAGCTCCCGTAGTATTGTCGTAGTCAAACTCACGAATTAATTTTTCTTCTTGTATAGATATTAATTTTTTGTTAGATGGAAACTGTTTATTTTCCATCACTTTTCCTTTTTCCCAGCATAGTTATGAATAGCTCGCCAAGAATGTGGAAAGAAAGTAATTACGACCAAAATTTTGATTCTACAAAAGAAAAGTCACATTTTGCTAGATCCATGACTTGACGGAATAGCAAATTATGTTTATTCTTCTTGTCTATTCTTATATTCAAGAAATCGCATATACTCATCGTTTTTCCAATATAATCTAATTCGTTTTTATAGTTATGTCATAATTTTTTTTGTGATTGATTTTGCATTTGTGTTTGTAATAAAAAATACTGAATTGCATAAATAACATTCATCCTACGATTACGCTTTTTACACTCTTGATAAAATTATAAGTAATAGCATTTACTGTGGTATAGTTTAATATAGCAATACTTATTAGTAATGTCCCTTTTCGAATATAGAAACTACGGAAAAACAAGAAAAACTGTCAAAATTGCAAAGCGTGACGTGTCAGCCATTTGTACTTTTGTAAAAAGTGTTGAACAATTTTTCGGTGACAATAAAAGTTCAATACAGAACGTATGGATTTTTGAGTTTTTGTAAAGAATGTCGGAGCAAGAAAAGCAAACTAGTGGCGGCAAAGAGGGCTCAGCTATAGTGATGGTGGAACAGACTGCCAGTCATGTCAAACCATACCGACCCACGGACATGCAGCAAGACTCCGATGTACACCACAAGCGATCGAAAGCACCAGCTGTGCCATGTAAATATATTTGACGTATTAATATTATTACTTTCAAAGAGTACGAATTTTATTACTTATCTGTATTCATCACCGTTTATAAAACAGCTGTTGCAGAGGAGTTGAAAAATATAGCCGAAGATGCCATAACAAATCAAGACGAATCTATGGAACTGAAGGAAAGTGAACGTGGTATGAAAATAAAATTGTATCCAAACGTTTTCTTTTTAAATACGATAATATGAAAGAAGCTTGGATTTGAAGACATGATAGTTAAAATAATATTATACGCATTTTGTATTACATACTAAAATTCTAATATTAAATGTCAATGGTCCCTTTTGCCACAAATTCAATTACCATCTGCTGATGCTAATTATGTTCGACTATGATATAATTAATTTTCAGCAATGTCATCTGACCATAAGCACTCAGTTTCGAAAAAAAGCAGTAAAAGGCGAGACACATCACCTGATATCTCACCACTCAGGCCTATTGGTATAGATCCAACGGTAAGTTACCTATTATTACAAGTACCATACAATAAACTTAATTATAATTACGATTCGTATTTCCTGAATTCAAGTGTGTAAAACGCTCATATTAAATAATAAATGTAAATTTAATCAACCGGCAAACGAAATCAAATATAATATTTCTGCATGTAAATCGCTCATATGAATAACAAGGACGTGTGGTTAAAATGATAAAGATGGCTGTTATTCAATTCTTTTTCGACTGATGACACTTCAATCTATAAATGTAATAGATAATTAAAAGTATTAACAAGAGTTATATTTAATTGAATGAAATTATCACATATAAATTATTATCGGAAGATTAATAACTTGTAGAAAGACAGCGCTGCAACTAAAGGGATGCAAAAAACAATACCATCACCGACGCAGCCCATACCGCCGCAAATTCAAGAAGAAAAATCTGAACCATCAGTTCTTCAACTAAAAGACGCAGATGCAAAAGAGGAAGATAGTATCATGGAGGAGATTACGGAGTTGCAAACACCAGAAGAAGCTAAAAAACATTCAGAATGGGTAAGAAAATTGTTTTCACTATGCTCTTTCCTATCCTATTTAGCGCTTAACTTATCGAGTAAGTTTACAAAATGAGGTATTCTGACAATGGGATAATCTCACAATGTGATTATGAAAATTTATAGATTTATATATGTAATAATAGATCATTTTTGTTGTATCAATTATTATTTATTGCGTATAAATTATATTATATTAATCGCGGCAGCCCGCACGTCGTTGGTCGTGTTAGTTTTAAAGTTATTTAAATAAGTGAATTCGGTGAAATTAAATTTAATATTTTATATTATGATGGGGCTCCATAACGAATTATTTCGCAATGTTCAGTTGACAAATATCAAACACAATCTCCCGCAATCTGGTACTTTTGATGTCTATGATGTATTTGTTTTTTTCTTAAGTATTGTTGAAAAAGGTCTGTCATTAATTATTAATAACATTATAAAGTATCATATTAGTAAAATTTTAAGGAACCTCTTTTCATGTTAAATGTGTGCACGTAAATGATCTCACTTTTAGATGTACCAAGCTAAAGTTTACTTCCTGGATTTATAGAGGCTGGAGCAAACGTTCAAATAGAAGTGAGATGTATGCCTTCTAACATATAAGCGCGTGCAAAAAGTTAGTCTCGTGAACATAGCCGTGTAAAGAACTAGTTCTGGAGTCCCACAACTTTGTAAACTAAAACATGTTGTTTTTGTAGTCGGACGATGAGGAGGCGGGCGGGCTGCCGCGCAGCGAGTCGCGGGCGTCTCGCGTCTCTCGCGCGGTGCGACAACTGTTCTGCTGTGGAGTTCGCTACGAAGCTGCTTCTGAAGATAATATCTCTACTCGCAGTGGCTTCAATCACGGCATTTAGAACCTTAACCTTAGCGTACCACGTGCTGTGTTTAATGTTCTCGGGTGACCCGATGTCACTGAAGCTGGCCATTCCTGAACATTGTATGTAAGGGAAGAGATTAAAAGGTTGCCTTGTTCTTAAGCTAAGCTCTAAGTGGGTCTTACGCGTTCACTGCACATTATTTGATTTGGATTTTATATGCGATGTTATTCGCTACTGAAAAAGACACTCAGTTGCCAATTTCGATACTCAAGCGACTTCTAATTATTAACGATACAGTGTAAGGGGATGGCCAGCTGGACAAGACATTTATTTAACATTAATCGTGTACGTATCCATGTATATATGAAATAAATAAATGACTGAATACTTAGAAACGCTTTGTGAAGAATCCTAAACTCGTAGTTCTGGAGAGAGGTTAGTGCTGGAGGGGGAGGAGGGGGAGGTAACGTAATGTTAATCTTTCAAAATTTTCAAGTATGTTATGGATTATTTTAAATATATTATTTTAGTTTAAATATTTTTGTTTCATTTGCGTTAATGAAAATTTCGACATGGTATTTATTTGGTAATTAAAGTTAAATATTAATAAAATACATTTATTTTAACAACACAGATTTTATGTTCTATAATTTCCATAAACCGAGAATATTTAGAGATTCAGTATAAAATGTATTATATATTGTGCGATAAAGCGCCAGCAAAATGTAAACTCTTAGATTTGGATTACATTAATATGTTTAAAAGATACAATTCCTGGGGTCCGTTATATCCGTTAAATCTCATGTACACAAAGGGGACTGAGAAAGCTTTGATTTTTCGGGAAAAGCGTACAGATTTTTCAAAGAATGACACATCATTGTACTTGCCAGAGGCAAGACGTTACACAAAAGAGGATATCTACCATCTATTATATTTATAATCACTAAGTTAATAACGGAATAACATATACCATATCATTTTGGTATATTTTGAGCTTCTGATTTTAGGATTAGGAATAGATATATCATTGAAAAGTGTAAGTATTTAAAAGATTTGCACATTAGATTGAAAAAAAAAAAACGTATTTTTTATATATTATTAAAAGGTAGATGTTTCTTGTTATTGGTCTAAATTTATAAACATAAATTGAATTGTCCCAGGTTACCTCGCAGCCGACGCAGAAACATAGCGTTTCCTGGAACGATACCGAGTACCAAAGAACTATAGTGCTTCAGGTAGGTGCATCATAATTTTTCAACGATTTTCTATTTTGTTTCGATAAATAAGTGTTTGACATTATCGAAAGTGAAAGAAATTTCTGAAAGGTAATCGTCACAGTTAGTTTTTTGTTAGATTTATAGTTATCAAAATCCTATTCTAACTTCACTTAACGTAACTTAATTTTGTCGAGTGTATAGGCAAAAGGAAATCTCCTTACGACTAAAGGTGATTTTTGGACGTTATAAGTTTTTAGAACTCAAAAGCGTAGCTATTAATCGACTTCATCTAATATCTTTAAACGAGCAATTCTTG
>DWPA01004267.1:0-13008 GCA_018251375.1 Calpodes ethlius | reverse complement strand
TTTGAAGACTCCCACATTATACTCAGGAGGGAACACCGACGCAGGCAAGCTATTCCATTCCTTCGCAGTACGTATAAAGAACGACGACGCAAAATTTTTCGTTCGTATTGCCGGGATGTGCACTACGTAAGGGTGGATACCCGCCGTACGTCGGGTTGTAATTTGATTTGATTAATGCGTTACAACGCATATATAGCAGTTAATAGCACACATAATTAGCACCATGTGTATAATAGAGAGATTTAGTAGATAAGCAAGTGCATTTTAATTTTAATACTACCAAATCTCTTTAGTAGACAAAGACAAATGTTCCGATAGCTTTAGGTCTCTTAATTCGAGATTGTAACACAAATAACACTTCTACCTGAAACTAGTTACAGATATCTATTGCTATCTATTTATTTGTTTAAACAAAAGGCTGGCATTAAGCTAGTTATAAGAATACAAGGATATTAAATTATATGCCTGTCTAATTATATAAGTATTGGATTTGTGATATGTACACATTGGTATGACAAACTTTTTATTGATTTTTTTAACACACGCGGGTGGAGCCGCCGGCAACATGTAGTATTCATATATTGCAACAGATTCATAATTGAAAAAATAATAAACATTAATTTGACAATGCTACAAATACGACATTCTGTTTTAGGACGTGACTCAGATGGATGTGTACCCTGTGAAGTTTTTCTTCTCTTTTAAAGCCTGTTATCTGACTGAATTCAAATGTCATGAGAAATTTAATTAACGACAAATATTAAATTTGTTATGTAATTTAAATTGTTTATAAAAACTTTAAAAGTTTTTGACACTTATAACACGATAAATTCTAAAGTATTCGTATAATTACTTATGACTATGAATTTTAATGTTAAACCTTCACTGATAAAGAGGAATGTTATAAGTCTGATTGGAGTAATTCCTAAGCGAATGGACCAATTTTGACGCAGCTTTTTTGATTAAAAGTTAATGAGATCGAGATAGTTCTTGGCTATGATTAACACGATTTTTTACCCGTTAATATACTTATGTAAAAAAATCTTTCAACATAATTATGTAATTTCACTCAATTTTAGCTATTACATCTCCATGAAATTTGGCGGGTATGCGTAGTTTAGGTGACAATATATTATTGGATAATACAATAATACCGCGGAGTTAAGTGATAGATAGGACCAAGCGATTGCCGTGTGAGTCAAATTCGCGTAATTTGGTTGTCAACTTTGCATACAAATACATATGAAGTTTGTGTAATCGGGACGAAAGTATAAAGAAAACAACAATTTAGAAGAAACGTGTTTCTTAATATGTTAGGTAATTAGAACAATTTACATTACTAGGAATAAAATAATGTAAACTAAAGTTATTTTGATGTGGAAAACTTCATATATTCTAACAATGTCGCGTAACGAGTTAAGTTTTTCTTCTTCTCACATAAACTTTCCTCGCATGCATGTAAGTTTTTTATTCCCCGTATAGTAGTAGAAAGACGCTCTTCATTGGAATCTACTTTTTCTAAAATTTGTAACATCTTTCAATTGTACTTAATGAAAAATAAATCAATAATATTTACTGTGTATGTATAACAATTCTACGCGGAACACGTGGAACTTGTCGTAAACTGAACACTGGCTGGACGGAGTGGAAAAGCCAATATGCGCGAAGGTCTAAAAGGAAAATCGCGTAACTCTGAATTCGCGTAAAACGGGGTAGCGTAAGTTGGGGTATTAGTGTACATAATATGGAACTGGAAGGTGCCAAATAACTAACTTACTTATAATTGATTGGCCAAATGTACATGACTGTTTTGACTGGCACTGTGTATTACATCTCTTGGCGAGAATCTCATCATGGATCTGGAAGGTGTCTGACCTCTGAACCTGACTACTAGTAAACTAATCCACTTTAAGCCTCTGAGATAATAATTGACATATCAAAAACATGCCTTGCAATAATGGAACCTTTTATGAAATGCAGTGAATGTGAGCTTAGCCGCTGACATATGGTATGTACATTAATTAATAGGGTTAAATTTCTATGAGACGTTAAAATAAAATAATAATACAGTAAAATAAGTATTGCACTAAAAATTAAGAAGTAATAAATGAACGAATTCTCTATATTCACTCTTTATGGTTAAGCCATATCCACAATTGATTTAATTCTTTTATCATACATAAACAGGGTTTCAGTACCGTTAAAAAATCCAATTCATTAAAATTAGTGACGACAGAAACCTAATTTAGAAATAATTTAATAAAATAAAACTTGAGTTACCTTGAAACAAAAAAAAAATTTAAAAATGAAACAGGATTCTGTCCTCACCTTTTAAAACTTTTACAAAAGAACCTATTAATATTTTAAAGATGAGTGTCACCGCGTCGGAGACCGCTATTGGAAGTACTTACGCCATTATTTAAAAAAGGCCAAATGTAACAATAAAATTAACAAATTAAAGATACGTACATACTGTCATAATACAGGTCCCGCGACAGGTGATACTTACCTTATTTATATAAATAGGTTCTTCGGTAGGAGTCATGAAAGATCACTAAGGCCACCTAGATTATTGTGTCGAGATTTTTTTTTATTATAACTTATTTATATCTTACCAATCATTTAGAGGTCACACTATAGCAGACAACACTGCATTCTTGCAATACTAACAACTAAGTATATACATACATTTCAATAAACGTAATTGATCTGTATTTCCGAGAGTCTATTGTTGATCAAAGATAATACAAGATAAAAGATAATAGTCAATACGAGAATGAAACAGATCGTTATCGCAGTTGGATAGTTATTTCAGCAGATATTTGAATGAAAATACCTAACAATGTTACGGATATATTGTCGATATTTGCAACAGCGAGAAAAATGTAGTTTCATTCAAAGCTGCATATAAAACAATTAGTTGTTTTGTCGTGCCAACATTGCCGCATGCCGTCCAGCCATGACGGCGCTGATAAAATTTTCATTGGGTTTTAAAACCGGCGGGACGCGACCGAAGCCGTTCGGTACATCTGTTTGACAATTTACGCTTTTAATAATGGCCGACAGTGCCTTTGAATCGGTCGCGCACGAATTAACAACGGGCTAAATTAAAGCCTTCAAACTTTTGCGGGGCAGACGGGCCGATATGCTCAGTTTGTGTTTCGCTGTGCCCTTTTTAACCTCCAAAATGGATTTAAAGAAAATTAGAAACGCCGCGAACGAACTTTACGAGTTTACAAGCACTGGCACGTTCCAAAATACCTCAAACAACGTTTTTAGCTGTCAATTTACTTATTATTTTAATTAATACGGATTAACAATACGGTGATTGTACCCGTAAAGGACGCTTTAAGGGACGTTTTAATAAAATAATCCCGCAATCCGTTTTTAATTATACAAAATCTTGTTGTGAATAAAAATCGTGATTGGTTTATTGTATTTAGATTTTTTGATTAAATTGGCGTAAGATTACGAATAAATTGAGAAACGTATATTATCGTGAGAGGCCCCGGGTTTGGTTCCTAGCTGGGACTGATATTATGTCACATAAATAAATGTTTGTTCTCGGTCCTGTGTTGTGTGTCTCGGGATGTTACTGATGTCAATTTGTACTGCTCGTGTACCCGCGATACAGGAAATCCTAGTGTGGAGGTATAAGTGTCTCGTTTATAACCGTTCAACTATTTACATGAAACATAACCTCCTCATTAATAATAAGAGTATTATTAATAATATACATAAATGGTGTTCCATAAAATTAGTGTATTACAATATTCTTGATCGATATCGATAAAATTACCTCGAAATTAATATATTTAGTTAGTTTATAATTCCTATGTG
Organism: Calpodes ethlius; assembly: GCA_018251375.1. NCBI lineage: Eukaryota > Metazoa > Arthropoda > Insecta > Lepidoptera > Hesperiidae > Calpodes > Calpodes ethlius. The sequence goes on along the minus strand of DWPA01004267.1, from coordinate 9,168 downwards.
ACTTCCAGAAAATCTCTCCACAATTTTTATATTTGAGGGCTTAGGTCCTAATGTCAGTAACTTGTACAGTGTCGATTACTGGTACAAAATCCCCACTATTTTTAAAGAGAATTGTTTTATAATATACTAGCTGAACCCTGTCTGGTGCCTGTATGGTGATAGTGGCGCCATTTGTCAAAATTGGTCGTACCAACTCGGGAAACTTCGTGGGCGCAACACAGCAACTTTGCTTCAGATCTTCACATGATCAAATGCATAGTTTACGATTCTATAAAGGACATACAGACAAATATTCATTTTTATATATATAGATATTATATTTTATATTAAAACAATAATTATAATTACAGAGAGTGGTATAAGTAGTTAACTGGAAATACGAGAATGAGTCTATTTAATGTAAATAAAAGGAAATAATGTACGCCATGTTTAAAAGCAATCGTATTTTTCTACAAAACAGATAGTTGCTATCGAAGCAAGCCAAACTGTATTGTATGGAAACATGCAATTCATTTTACCGCGTAGACAGTTGGACACCCTCGGGGTTAATTACTTTGAATAATACTTTGTTTAATTTGTACATTGAACTGGATATAATATCCTCCGTAATGTTGTGTTCTATAAGTAACAATATAAGTCTTAGCCTATCTCAGAATCTTTAGGATCGCAGTTAGAACAGATAACGGGCATATTCTTTGGAGTTTAACTGTTATGATATGACTTATTTGCTTCAACAACATGACAAGTTTGAAAACGGTTTTTTTTTCTTTTTTATATTAGCCATTTTTTATTTAATTTAATTAATTAAAAAACATTCTTATGATTTGAAATAGCTAAGTTTGTACATAATCTACAATACAGGTAAAAAATTACACAATTAAGTAAGATAGTTTATTGTAACTTAAAAAATGCTGTACTGTAAAATGTGGTTTTTAAGATAATACATTATTGAAACAAATAAGCAATATTTTTTATTAAAAGACATTATATGGAATAAAATATTACTGATATTTTTTTGTTTATGTTACTTTATGTATATTCATGGGTACTTACGTCGTCTAAAAGTTTTGTTGTAAAGTTGATTAATACTGTAGTAATGGCGTTGGACTTCGGCAAAGTAACGTCTAATACTATTAAACTATTTAGTAAGTACAACATTTAGTCACGAGTGATTTTAGTAAACACAAGTTCTGAAAGGACTAAATGAAGTCTGAAAGGAGTAAATAAAGTTTGGAAGAACGTACGAGTATCAGTGACGCGACGGGAGGAATACGGTGAAAGAAAAGTACTTCGACATTTTTTGTGATACTTATAATTGCAAAAATATCCATTTCGCCTATCGATATAAAGAGTAAAATAAAGTAATTTTTTTTTTATTAATTCACCGAATTACTTTGATTGCCAACGTAATACCAAGGTATGAGCAATTCCTTTTACATATTTATTATTAAAAAATAAACATTAAATTTTCTTACCTTTATTTAAAATACACTGTTATTGACTATCACTTGTTCTCTCCACATATAACCAATAAATATCCAAACGAATTTTATTAATAATAAATATAATTAAGCTTCACGACTACCAGTTTTAATTTAATATATCGTCATGACAAAAGCTGCAGTAAAATTCGCTATCGTATTGAATTCGCCGGTCGCGATATATTTACTCTAAATCAACTTAATCAATTTATAAATATTGGACCGTTCAGTTTGTCCAACGAGTTTAGATTATATTCGTACATAAATGCTGTATTTTATATTCTAGTGTCAGTATAACAAAAATCTATTGGTTTTAATAGCCATTGAGTCTCATAGCCTGTGAATGCTTTTCTTTAATATTTTTAAGAAATCCGAGTTTTAAATTTAGAATATATTGATTTTCATAAATAATGTCAACTGTACAATATCAAATAACGATTTTATTTACATTTTATAACAAGTACATTGTGGCAGTTTCAATTTGTAAAATATTTAAGATGTTAAGAGTAGTCGAGTTCTTTTTTTGTATACATACAATATTTTAAAAAGTATATTGATATCAAAACTAAGTTCTAACTTCACGTGAATCTCTGCTATAGGTGTTGTAACAATCTCAGTGAAAAATTAAAATGTTTTCATTGTGTTGCGTATCATAAAACTTTCCACTGACTTTGAAAGAAAATGCTTTACCCTGCGAAGTTATACCAATAATTTATTAAAATGAAATCACCTACGTTTATTATGTTACAACGGTGGTTCAATGAAACCGTAACTGTTAAATTAATTTTAAACTGAAAATGTTCAGTTAATATTTTATACTGCCAACGGTTATTTAATTATGTAGTAACTGAAATATAACCTTTACACATGTATGTTCAATGCAGTTTTTAACTATTCATCACGTCATCGTTTTCAATGTAACAGGTATACGTCACATTTGAACAACAGACATGTGGGCCTATCAAGCTTCTGGTCCGAAGAAGGGCAAATCTGTTTTTTTTTATACACAGGATGAAGGCAAACGCATCGTAATTAATAACTTTCATTATTATATTATACGCATCGATAGGTATATCAATTTCAAGGAGACGATGACAGCTGTCCCTCTTCTGTACACTTATAAAAAAAGACAATCTATCTTTTCTGTTACCTTTGATTATACTCGTAATTCTACAGTCTTAAAGAAGGTTTTTGTTTTGAAATAAACACTTGGTGACACTTAATTGTGTGACACTAGTAACTAAGAGATTGTGTTATTTCTAAAATACCTGGCACTTAACATAAGGAAATCTATATGTACCACCAATGTTTTTAGAGGCAATATTTTTCAAACTATGAATTAAAACGTTTACTATGTATTCGGAAGTGGCCTAAGCTTTGAAGCAATTAAGAGGCAAATTAAGACTATAATTACCACTTTTTTTTCTGCTTAGTGAAATACTACCATATACTGTACTGTTCATATTCCCCTAACAACATGTTTCATTTTAAAGTTTGTATGAGTGTGTTCTCGTGTCAAGCAATGTCAATTAAAGGAATACATACATGGAGCAGGAATTCAAGAAGTTTGTTTTGAAGATTTTATCATATATGTTCAATCCAAACAAGAAATAAGTGTCAGAGTTTCCAAGAATAAATTTTCCTCGCTAGATATTCGCATTCAAGTCATAGCCACTAAACTAGAGATATGATATACTCTTATCTCGTACTACAGTGTTGACTCTCTGTCACAATATCTTATGTTTAGAAACAACCACTCTCTACAGGGTTATATCTCTATATCTGTATTCTGGGACAGTTACTTTTCTCCAATTTTTCAATATTTTTTACTTGACAATGTTAATTTTTTAAATCTTATATTGCATTGTAACGATGTTATTGAACTATTGACTTCTATGCCTTCCAGGACGTACTCGTACCTACTTTTGGCTATAAAATTTCTCATTTACATCTTATTTCCAATCCTTGGGCGAAATTATTATGTAATTCCCCTCCGTGAGACAAAAAACCCTAATCTGTTCTTTTCTGGACCAGAGACATGGACCAACTCAGGTACACAAGAAAGCAAGCTTAAACGTACCAGACAAGCCTTCAGGTGAAGTGATGTTTAAGGTCATACTCGGCTTCCCATTTAAATTCGTTGGGTTGGAATACGATTAGGCTTTAACTTTGTATGTAATAATAATTGTCTTTGAAAGAAATTAATAATTTCCTTCCATGAATAACAACGACCAATAAATTTTATACGATGCATGTTAACTAAAGTTTACTAACGTAATAGGCCTTTTTATATAGTCATAACTCTTCTCGTTCTGAAAGGACATCTGAATTCGACAAAAGAACAGTTATGGATTGCGATAGTTTCAATAACAATAAATTAACATGAAATTATTATCGTGTTATTCAGTTCAATTGTATTAAAATCCGATGTCGAATTCAAAAGATGTAGAAGTCGTAACCTTGCTGTTTTTGCTGTTAGAGTAAAATATCTCTCCATAAATATAGTGGCGTGGCTACAGAAAATGGAAAAAACTACGCAAATGGATCTAAAAATATTGCGATCGCCAGTAGCTATGGTCGAAAGTGGTAAATCAATAAGGGCACCGAACTCAAAGCTAAAAGTAACCTAACATCCACAAACTTATTGACCACCGTTACTCATTCTAATGTGGACATAAATTGGCGACTACCGCGAACTCATGTTGATCCCTGCTCGAGTCAACTGTGCCAGTGTAGTGTACTGGTAAGTTGCACTTTATTATTCAAACTTTATTTCTAAAGAATGGTGCTTTTATTGCTGATGATACGGCTAATTTGCAATGCTATTATGAATTCAAACCTCTGACTTAGTTTAAAAATTAGTTGGGCTACAGATAATCTAGACAGATAAAGGTTTTCTCAATTTTCTCTCAATCCATTATTCTTAAGTCAGTTGCCCAGCAACTGTCCAAAAGTTAATATTATTTTACCTATTAAGTTATACAGATTTAATTTTATTTATGTATATTTACAGACGGATAAATATGTGGCCCAAAGTGGACTTCAAATTAATGACTGACGTATTCAAATCAACTTTAACGAAATTGATTTTGAGACCAATGAATATACATTGATATCAAACAGCAACGAACTGACCTAAGCTAATAGTTTATGAACTATAACTATTTTATAACTTACGTTATAACATTCATCCTTCAAATATTTTTAGGTCTTTAAGAAACCTAACTGCTTAATAAAAGTTAAGTTTCAGTTTATACTTATAGTATAATAAGCGACTGTGCCGTTTATCTCACCTAGGCGGGAAAAATGGGAAAAAAAAACACATTTCCCTCCTAGGTGGGATGGCGAGGTGCGATAAACGGCACAGTCGAATATAAGTAAGTAATTATAATATTAATATGATAAATCTTTTATTCTGATTTCTCAATAAATAATGTGGTAAAAATATTTATACGTAAATAAATTTATAACACGACAGTTTACGATCACCAACTATAAGTACAGTACATATACTTATGCACTAATGATTTCGAATTGAACTTTATTTGAAAAATATAAGTACGTATAACAAGTGGAATGAAAAACTCAATATCCTTCATGCATGTCCATCGCAAGTAGGGATTTATTGACATTTATATTGGGCGCGATGCAGACGCTCCGTGTAGTCGTGTCGTGTATATTGCATGCCTGCTCCATTACAGAAATTAAAAAGCCACCTTTATCATGTTATCATATCATTTTCTGTTCACATTATAATAATAACTTCACGATTACGTAACGTAAAACATCATGAAATTTAGGCCGTATAAGTAATATGTTAGACTTCTGTAAAGATGTGGGTAGGTAGCTATGAACTGTGATGAAGTTTTTCTATTTATATATATACATATATAAAATCGCTACAAATAAGTTTTGTAACGGTACTCTTAATGTTGTTTAGATATTCAAATATGATAAGAATTTCGATTTTTCTAAATCCTAAAACTAAATTCGTATGGAAAGAATAATCTTAACGAAATAAAAAGTGTGTGTGTGAAGTAAAATTTATTTGAATTGAGAATTATAATGATTAGATATTAGAATGACTGTTAAAAAATAATTATCATCTATAGAAAAACGTAAAGAAAAAAAAATAATGGAAACCACTCTATTAAATGGAGTATCATCGAATATTGAAAATTGTGTTCGTTGTTCATAGATACCGCCCGCGGTGTTGAACGTGACAATTACTAGGGAAAATGAAATGAAAATTGTTTTACAATAAGTATTTCATTTTCTTAACTTTAAATTTGTTATATAAAAGGCGTCTTTATTTCATTTTCGAGTCGATAATATACAATTTTATATTCAATTGGACTAAAGTATGATAATGGTTGAGTAGGTAAGGTTTTACAATCCTATCATATGTTGTCATGCAATAGTCCTATTACCAATAGTCCCAGTTACTATTGCATTCAACTTAAGATATGTATTTTATACACAAAAAACGAAGATAAGCAATAAATGTAGGATGCCTGACGTGTCAATTATTTTTGTATCTCACACTTTTGATCATACGAATATCATACATCAAAGGAAATACGAAAGAAGTGCTCATTCACCCATACCCTCCTCTAAGATCTTTTATGTCGTTGATAGCTAGGGCGTGCACAATTTTATCAGATGTAACATAAAATCGCTGACGAACAAATACATTACAATAATGTCATCTTCATTGAAGGATCGGTTCTTCAAGGATCGATCGTGAAACGTCTTGTTCGGAAGTTGCAGTACCGCAGCTATCATTCTCGTTTAGAGATGTAATTAAAATTTCATGATTTTTTTGTTTTTGTCACATATTAAGTTAAATTTAACATTATATTTATTATAAAATTGTTAACTATTACATATATTAGCATTAAAAAAGGGTACTTAATGATTATCTTTAGTTATACATGTAATGGATCATTCATCATCATGAATTGTATCATTAATTTCATAGATTAATATCCCAGAGCCCTACTAGATCATACTTATTTTCTAAGGGACAAAATATGTTTGAAGAAGTAATACTAGTAAACAAATTTTGTAAAGCTTACATAAAAATCAGCTCTCAGCACATGACATTTGTAAATTGGCTGTCCGCTCGACCTAGCTGAGATATAAACCTTTAAAATGTATACTACATAACATAGCTTTATATGTAATATTTTATCCCTTAGAAAATAAGTATAGTCTAGCGGTTCAGGGACCTTGTTCTAATAGTACCGGACTTCTGTTTTTGGGGTTCCCTAGTTAAAATAGAACTCCTATAGTGTTGTCATGGCCTTACGCCCGTCGGCAGCTTAGCGCAGAGGCTTTTAATACTAGAAAGTTGTAATTGGGCATGAGTCACGCGACAAAGTAGTACAGTAATATAATAAAAATCAGGACTCTTTCTCTATGGGTAAAGTGAGAATGAATTTTTTATCCGTCAACTTGGGGAATCATTGAGAAGTTCTGTAAAAATATTTTGGGGGTGCAAAGGTATTTTTTCAGTACAGGAATCCGTTGGCGAAATATTCATCTTTAAACTACTTATTTTGGTTAAAGACAATAGTATCATTTCCTCCTCAGCTTACTAACTGATTAGTTTTAGACATGTAAAAATATTCACGGAGATCATTAGATAGAATTAATGAAAATACAACAATCAAATCTACTTCATCTGGAAATAATTAAAAAAGTTGTTACAAAACCCTACTCTGTGCGAGTGCCGACATTCATTTGATAATATTTTTATATCTTTCCTAATAATCTTTGTAGGAAATACCCTTATTTCTAATAAAGAATTCGAGTATATTTGCAATTGTCTAAAAACACATTCATAATTAAGGCAAACGTAACGTAACTTAAAATACTTCTCTTAAAATGCTTCGAATCAAACAAAGAACATAAGCCCTAAAATGTGGCTTGCAATTCGAAAGTCCTTGTGTACTCCGTAGCACGTAGCGGCGTATAGAATAAACATCCTCTGAGATACGTGTCTTCCTCCAGTTTCTCATCAAAGCTCTATTCCAAAACTTGCAAACTAAATCAACAGGCTTCCACGCATGCGTATAGTGGCCAATGCCGAAGCACTTATAAACTTTGCAGTCGGCGTGTTTCGACAACATTGGTCGGTTGTTGTAACATGTTCTTAGTGTCGTCGGATACGATTTACAAGTTGATAAAAGTGTGCGAAAATACATAATGGATTACACAACACAGATCGTGTTCCTCATACTTTGTGCCAGTTTGTATAATATTATTATTGGCTTTTGTTTTCTTTTATTTCGTGTATTTTTTTGTTAATGCGTTGCGTGTCGAAAGTTTTTGCCGCGAATACCTAATTTTCTCGTCAGCGTTGACTTTAATTATAGTCCAATGTTATTTTCCTGACATCGTGTATTTTATTCGCAGTTACTTTATTGGTTCGAAAAAATGCTATTGCTCTAGTTATATTTTGATAAAAATATTTTGTAGGTCAAAATTGTAGTAATAAAAAATGGCTGATATTCACATTTGCTTAATAGCAGTATAGATTTCATTAATTTGTACAATAAAAATCGTATAACCTTTCTAAATTATCAGCTTTAAAATGAGAGCCGTTGTTAGTCTTATGAGCGCATTATCACGTACTTAATTAAAATACAAATGTACACGAATAAAATAAACAATTAATTTGATTAAATTAATTATTTAGCAACCTTTCATCACATTAGTTATTTCCGTTAAAATAGCAAGCAATATCGATTAAAGGGTGATCGTATCGGGCGCGGGTTGAATACAGAAAACCTATCGTAATATACTTACGTGAGTAATAATAACAAAGCAGTACGTTTCAATTTCCCTGAAAGCTTTAACTCCATACACGTTCGTTATGACGACTATGTTTTATTCATGCATTCGAAAGATAACTTACCCAAACAACATCTTTATCATCGCTTGGACGTAAGATTTTGGCATTTACATTTTGTTTCTCTTGTAGAATCCTTAGTGTGTGTTTTTACTGGCATGCATTGGTCGTGACTTATGTTTAATTTAGTTGCATATGAATATTTCATTCAAAAGATGACTAGCTTCTGGTTTCGGTATAAAAATATGTCATAATTACCCTGCATTACCATTATATCAAGGGATTGAACATATTCGATAAGCATTTCGAAACGTTATTTTGACAATAAATTTTAACTACCAACGGATGTAATTTGTATGATTTTATCCAAAGAAAAAAAAAGTAACGAAAAAAAATTTTAAGTGTTATTGTTTTTTAAACCATAAAGTGTAATTATAATAAAAGTCTGGCAACTCTGTAGTACTGTGATACGAAAGTTAATTACATGCAGTTTAATACTATGCACATAATTATGTCACTGCTACCCTTGCTTGATTGATTGATTGTACATGTCCGGCCATTTATTTTCACTTACTGTAATTACGTTTAAATTTTATTAATTATTGACCAGAAACACATACAACAGATAACGATATAAGAATCGTTTGAAGAGTAAATATGTCAATTAAATCGATGTTAAAAAGTGGTTTTAAATAAGGTGATAATATGAACTTAAGTTAATATTGCAAATTTACGCTTAACACTTTGACCTAATACTTTAGCCTATTTATATATTGTTATCTATGTTCTACTACACATGTATATTAAAAACAAAACGGGTCAGATAGTTGT
>DWPA01004266.1:0-13009 GCA_018251375.1 Calpodes ethlius | reverse complement strand
TACCCCTCATCTCATGAGAGGAGACCCGAGCCCAGCAGTGGGACAATTATGGGTTGTAATGATGATGATGATGATGAATGAACTACATCTAATTAATGTACTTTTACCAACTTTCTCTATTATGGTATTCCTTATTCTATACTGTGGTATATTTATATTTTTTCCCAGGTTCAAAGACACACGCCAGCTGTGATCGGCCTTCTTCTTCTTGTAGTACCGTTCGTGCCAGCCAGCAACCTTCTGGTCACTGTAGGCTTCGTCATCGCTGAACGAGTGTTGTACATCCCCAGGTATTGTACACAGATTAAAATTTTGACCGGATTTGGGCCGTCTAGAATAGTTACTTTAATTGGTGCTAGGGTTCTGTGTAAGTTCAAGTTATTATTATATTACTTGTGTTTTTATCTTTTCGTGAATCCCGTTTGGCAAGGTAACACCTTCTTGCTTGAGTCACCCACCAAATGACTCTTTGTGTTTTTCATTCGCTCTAAGGATTTGGGAGCCAATTCTGGCGTTCTTACCTCGTTTTGACGTGCGATTGGCGACTAAGACAACTTACCATCAAGGAGTTCGCATGCTTGTGAATCGCCTTTTTTCATATAAAGCATAGTATTTTCAATTCTTCGTCATGGATGTGGATAGTTAAAACAAACTTTGTTTGTGTATCACAATCTTGAATGCCTAATATTGTACGCCTAATCCCAAATTGAATGCTTTGATTACATTAAAATACAATAAATTGCTTAATTAATTGAGTTCCTCACTGCAGAAAATTGGTGACATGTTTTCAGATAAGTGTTTATTTCCATTCATTTGTTAACAGTGTGGGCAGCGTCATAATAACAGCGTATGGAGTCCAGCTCATGTGGTACTCAAAGCCAGGGTCAAAAATGATCCTTGTGGTTGGGTTGGCTGTCCTCGCTGCGAGCGGGGTCGCCAGGACCCACAGACGAAATGCTGACTGGAAGGATAGGGGTACGCTCTTGAGGTAACTACAAAAATTAAATACTTATAATACATCATTTATTAGCGATGTATTCCACATATCAACATTGAAATACACTTGTATACGCAATACACATACATACTTATTTTAAATTTACTCGATGTATCCCGGGGCTGCGCCCACGTGTGTGAAACAACAGGAATAAAAAGGCTGTCGATTTCTTTCTATAAATGTTTGCCAGGCAACGCTTTGTTGTTAAACACTTGCTTTAACTTGGCTAAAATATATATTGGAATGGATCTTTTCACAAAAATTATGTTCTTTTGCGGTAAAGAGTAGACTATAGTAGTCGTAGTCCTTTCAACATCTCCAAAGCAAGAATCTTACCATAACGACGGTCCGTTGCTGCATGCACGAACTACAAACAAACACACTTTCACATTTATAATTTTAGTAGAGATACTACTCCTCGATTACAAACAAAGCGATCGTTTAATCAAATTAATTTAGCATTCGCGCTCTTACAAATTACCCAACACTTTATCTTCCTAAATCCACACACAGAAGTCATTTTACTACGTGTCTTAATGTTCCACGGAGCCGGTAGAAAGCGTATTAAACTTGACAAGAATAAACCGATTTACACCTCGCAATATTCGCTTTACGGTCTCCGTATTCGGGCGTAAATTACCCTCTAAATGTGTTTTGTTGTTTCAGATCAGATTTACTGACTTTGCCACAGAACGCTAAACTGCACTACAACTTTGGCAACTTCCTGCGCGAAACGGAGGAGCAAGACAGCGCAATCAAACATTACAAAGAAGCGTTAAGGTACGTTAAGTGTGCATGATCTTAAAAGTATTCAGCGATAGTAGTATCGTTTAATAGGTAGAACGGGGTTCGGACTCCCGCACGGGTGATTACTTTAAATCTAGCAGGTACTTCTAATATCAAAATGATATGTGGATTAAAATAATATGATAACTTACTTTGATTTATCAAATATGGCGACACACTACTAACTACCTGGTAATTCTCCATAAAGTTCTCGAAGTCGATGTATTAAATGCTTATATAAATTTCAATCTGAATAATTATATTATTAATTTTCATTGTAGGAACGTTCAAATCCAGTATTAAAAGAAAATTATTAATAATGAAGTACGGATACGTTGGCATTAACGCGAAATCGTAAACACTTGCTTAGAGTAAGACTTAGTTTTGTTGAATGTTATGGAAGACTGTCGATTAAAAAACCTCACCATTAATAAAGGTTCCTAAGTAATTGTTCCGGACATGAGAATGAATACGCCACGTAATTTTGGGTTTGATGTATGGAAACAAACAATCGGGAATAATGCCACCACGATACTTATAAAAATAAATAAATATGCAACATTTTTCAAACATATACTTTTGTAATCATTTATTAAATCCAAAAATATAAGTTTTAGTTCTCAGTTTAAATCTTTTCACGTTATAATAAGTTACCACACGGTTCAATTAATTTTAAAAGCTCATAGAAGTATCTGGTTTCATCATAAAAATATAAATCAAACATTCCCCTACAGGTTATGGCCAACATACGCCAGCGCCCACAACAACATTGGCACCCTCGTCTCTGGCTCTGATAATGCTGAACATCATTTCCTACAAGCCATCAAGCACAACAAACATCATGTGAACGCGCATTACAATCTAGGAAAACTTTACAAGTAAGTTACTTTCTATCATCTATTAAATGAATTGATATTGTGTTGAGATATTCTGTTTTTAGGTTACTGAAAGCATCTTCTCAAATTTAATAAGTATACGTAGCGATTTTAATATAATCAGCAATTAATTTAGGTAGTTCCTTTTTGAAGATTTCTATTTGATTTTATTTCTTTGATGTTGGTTGTATATTTATGTCAGGCGTCTGAATGTAATAATATATTTTTTTAAACAAGTGATAATTTTAAGTCTATAAAAAATAGATTTGTAAAGTAGAATATTCATACAGCGAATTATTATGAATTTATATTTAATTGCAAAAATATCTATAATGAAAAGCAGTCGATTCTAGCAAATATTTTTTTGGAAAAGATTCACTTTACCATTGGTTGATGTACCATTATTTATAGTTTATAAAATATCTGCAATTGCCTTAAATGCGTTTTATTTCAGAAAAAGTGGCAAAAAGATTCAAGCTGTGAAGATGTTGGAGCGATGTATTACTCTCCAGCCTTGTTTCGTGGAAGCGCATGTGGAGCTGCTGGCCTTGAAGCCGGAGTCGGAGAAACAGAAGATACTTGCAAAGTTAGTGGAGTTGGAACCGAATAACTGGGAGCATTATGTGCTGTACGGGAACTGGTTAAAAAATAAAGGTAATTTAAGGAACTTATTTCAAACAAATATAATTTAGGAGTACTGTAATGTAGGAGTAATGTAGGACTACTGAATTATATATACATTCCTTTCAAACGAAATAGTAAACGAATTCCATTATAATAATGAAAACATAAAACAAGGATATTGTCATATTATTTGTAAAATTGATACAAATTTACTCTTAATATGAGAATATTTATCTAAAGTAGTAGTAAAAGTCTAAAGTAGTAGTCTAAATCTATATATATAAAGTAAGTGTAACTGTATTAAATAGTTAAGTACTGTTTTACAAGGTTTTGCATGTAGTGTTTGCCTTAAAAGGTTATGACCTTAGTTAGTAATTAGGTTTAAGTAAAATTGACTAGTTATATTACAATAACCACTGACAGACCTTAATAATAAATAAATAAGTAACAACTCAAAGAACGTGCTCGTAAACATGCTTATTTACTAGCTCGTCTGTCTGTACTATATTCATATTAAGAAGGTTATCACAGATTCTGACTTTGACATAAATAAAAAAAAATGTTATTCATGAAAATATTTTCTAATAATACATTTAAATAAGTTTAATAAACTCTTAAGGTTAACGAACTGAGGAAACAAAATCCTGCCATTTCAATAAAATTTTTCATCTCTGGATTCCATATCAGGTTTCCCGGGTCCCGCATCAAAATACTTTTTAGAAGCCACCCGACTCAGCTTCAGGAATCGCAACATCGACCGACCGGTGAGGGGAGATCTGATTTCATTCAGGTCGACTGCGCTAACGTACAGGGCGCTCGGGCAAAAATCGAGGACCTTACAACTCTTAACCAGGTAAGGAAATAAAATCGGTGGAATAGGAAGAGCACCGACTCGCTACCGAGATGAAATTTTATGATTTTATTAAAACGCAAATATCATAAAATATGAAATGCGATCAAGAACCCAATAACAAATAAAAAAGGCTTAGCGTAGATGGCAATATTAATGATTTCAAAGCAAAAAAGGCAAGAATTTTGCAGACTAGAAAACTTGGTGATGTTAAATAGGTTATAACAATAAGACAGTCTAATACAAAGCATATTTTTATTTTACATCCAAGCACCCTGTTTCAGATACACAATATACAGCAGCAACAGTTAAATTAATCACTGATGTGTTACTAAACAACTGTTGATAAGTTACTTCAGATTTATTTAGATTTCGTATGGGATTTCGCACCAAGAGGGTTTTGGTTAAGATTATCAGCGATCGTAGAAAAGCAAAAGTGACAGATACATTTAATATTTGATGTTTAGTTTTTAGTTGCTTGTTATCCAATATTTTTGCAGACACACACACTCACACTCCCTTGATTGGTCACATTAAAAGTATGTACATTTGTTTTAGAGGTTTTTTATTTATTTTTAATTTGTTATATTTGTTTGCTTTTGTCTGTAATGTCATGTTTATGTAATTATTTTTCAACTGTACGTCGTTATCTATTATTAAATATAATCATGTTCAATCGGAAACTAATCGGGTAATTAAGGAACCGCGAGTCAGAATTCCCGCATAAGATCTCAGTGAGTAGAGATCGGCTGAAAATCAGCGTTGTCCTACGCCAGCTCAAGCTGAGCTTCCTCCTCTATATATCAGTTTTTGTGTGTAATCATATTTTATGCTTTTCTTGAATTAATTAATGATTGTTTAATGTATTATTCAACATTTTTCTTGACTATAAAATATTATATTGCGAGCAACTTCATGTATTTAGTCGCATTTAATTTTTATATAATTTTCCTGTGTTGATTTATCTCTAAGCAAATTAAGTCGCGAGAAAGCGTACTACCCAACACTTCGCAGTCTGGGCTTACTTAGTTCTGAGCAACGCAATACTATTAAAATAAAAAGTCTTTCAGGGAAATTCATTCATTCATTGGATCTTTGCTGGCATTTTTAAACTTACTCCAGTAACCCGTTGCTGCATTAATTATGCTCATTTATGTAATTGCATCGTTTTCGTTTCAATTAGTGATGTAATTAATTTTGAATCAAGTAATAAAAGACAAAGCATACAATTAGGGCCGTCAACTGAAATAATTATGAAGGTGTGACTTCTATGGTACGTTAACTATAAATTTGCTATAATATATAAAGCCAACGTCTAAATATGACGATTTATTTATGTATTTTAAGAAGATCGTAAAAACTCGTATATCTTTGGAGATTTCCCCTAGTAACGAGAACATGGATGATGTTAATATTTAATTTCGTCTCAGATCTCGAAGTTACTAATATTTAATATAATTTTATACATATTCTTATTACAATGAAGTTTTTATTTGTTAATGGATAAATATTCTTCTTTGCTATTCTTTAATTTTTTATTGGATTTATTATTTTAATAAACTCGCTTTATTGATTGTTCACAAAAAGGAAATGTGACGACTGTTTGTTTCTCCTATCACCATTATCATCATAACTCATAACTGTCCCACTGCTGTCGGGTCTCCTCTTACAATGTCAAGGGCCCAGGTCTTAGCCAACCATGTTGTCCACGTGCGGATTGGTTTCTTTCTCCTATAATCTATCTTAATTATAAAAACAAGATTCAGAGTCAGTATTCCCAAATAATTATGATTTTTTCTAGGTGGCATACGTGGCGAAGGGGCTGGCCAAGCGCAGCGGCCGCGCATATGTATCTGAGGGATTGGAGACTGAAAATGGAGTTGGAGGACCGAATACAAGTTTATTCCAAGGCTGTTAGCCCTACTGTAAGTTAACGCAAACTCTGTAAGAGCAAAATTAAAAATAATGAAATAAATATAACTTAAGAAAAATATTTGTTACTATAAAAACTCGTAAAGGGGTATTAGAGATGACAAAGATAAAATAATATTGTAATTATTTTCGTATTTAAATATTAAGTGGAATCATTGAATTATTACATAAGTTAAGTAAAGTTTATAATAGTATTTATTTTCTCTGTACAGAAATCAACAACCTGCTTCGATCACTCCCAACTGGCCGTTGGAGCAACTTCAAAAAAAGAAGCAAGTGTACCTAACGAGAATGAAAAACGTTACATAAACCATGATCAAAAGAAAATTAGTGACAATCGTGACGGTAATAGTGATAAAAGTGTTAAAACAGATAACGGATCCAGTGACTGTAAAACTTGTAGAGTTAAAAAACGTAACTTATCAATATCAACACAAATAAAAACTACTCATAATAAATCTGAAATCGGACTTAAAGACAAGAAGTGTAATCTTCACAGAAAAGAGAAAACAGCTAAAAACGATATCATACCGAAAATAGGAGCAACGCTATCGGAACGGATGCTTTTAAAGACTTTCTAAGGTGCAGTGCTTTAAAGGAGTGATGAATTGTGGACTGCGTTAAATATCACGCTTTTGAATGGTCTGACTTTAATTTTTTATATATCAATGAACTTAGATTTAAAGTTATGCCGACAATATCGCAAGGTTTATACGTAGTTAAGTCAAGGTTGGATTTAGTAATTTCTAAAGCAGACACAACTTTAATGTTCATGTTATGTTAATCGATGTATATCAATATGTAACCGACATAGTATACTATTAGGTAGTTGTGACTAAGAATTACGCAGTTTCTACAGAAATAAATTTGGTGTGATTTAATCTTATTGAATTTAGAATTTTTTTGTCCGCATTCGTGTCAAAGGTCTGCATTTGGAATTAATGAATTCTATTATACTAGATAGAAAACTAATTCTAACATAAATTTTTGTAGACATGAAAATGATGAAATTCTATTTTTGACAGAACGAAGACGTGTGATGTGTAAGGTTTAAGAATAAGAGTATAATAAGTTCGTACATTAAAGTTATTGCAATGCTACTATTGATATGGTAGATGAAATTTTGCCTTTAAACTGATGGTGTTTATCGGGAGTACGACAATGATCTCAAACCATTTCCAATATTGTTATATTTGTGTGTACCATTTTTATATAAAAATATAATTATCGTGTATTCAAAACCATATTACTGACCTGACGTCAAGTTATACCTTTAGATAAGACTCCAGCGTATTATTTATAAGTCTCATGCAGCTGTTGTTACTTTTATAAATAGTAAAAGTATTTTATTTTATCCATTTGAACATATAATGGACTGCGTTGATATCATTAAGGAAAGTATCGTGGATAGTTCATAATTGCTTGGCCTTAAATTGGATAGTAAGCACGATTGTCACAATAACAGTATTTAATCACAATGAGCTAAGGTTTATATTCACATCTAAACAGTATCTTATACATATAACGATTGAACTTAATAATATGCAGCCAATAAGTTGTAAATACTATAATAAGTGTAAAATAAGAGCACGTGACAATGCTTTGAATGTACTGAGAATAAACGATTGAATTATTTGTGTTGTTTTATTTGTATTCGAGGATGTAGAAGAGGGGATAGAGAAGTATACGTATAACATGTTTATTAAATAAAATCAAGTTTCTAAAAACCATTTATTTTTTCTGAATTCTTGTTATACTGAAAGAGTACTTGGAAGATTGGCACATAGCGCCGTAAATGCACAAAGTAATAGGTACAATAAAAAAATATAAAATTAAAATCCATATTCATACTATAATTGCAAAAGTGTGTTTGTTTGTTTTTTTGTCCTATTGACGCGGCGCAACGGAGCGTCGTTATAGTATGATTTTTGGTTGGGAGATAGTTGAGAGGACGACGAGTACCATAAGCTATTTATTACTGTGAATAAACATCTCATTTCTGTCGAAAGTTCCATCACGATCTATATCTTTCCAAATTCAAGCAATTGTCCAATTTCAATTTCAAAATATACATCGTAATTCATAATCACTAAAATTCATTATATACATTGATATTAAGATACACAATGAAACAGATTTAAACGACACATTCAAACAAGATAAATAATTAATTAAGCTAACAACAAACCGTTGCATAGCAACCAGTGACAGAAAGGAATTGACAACCTTTTTATTGCTGTTCTTTTCTCACACGTGTGCAAAGCCGAGAACAATCTAGTAAAGTATAATGCCATTTTGTAATGTTTGATGTGTAAGAAGCAGTCAATGACCCGAATCGCAATATCAGTCGCTTCAGCGAATGGACGAGATTATATAGGCTTGCAATTAATCCTGCGAAGTTACACGACATTAATCGACTCCAAGTGTAGTTGGAATCCATTGGATACTACTAAATTGCCAACATTGCGTTTTGATGATACAAATTCTATATTTCGATATCGTTATGAACCGTTGCATAATATATCGTGGGTTGCAACTTCAGTACGTATTAAATATTAAAATAGTCATAGCTCTTATTAAAATATACATTTTTATGATTACTTAAGTACTGATCTTGTCTGTTTTTTTACGTGTTCGCCTCAATAAAGACTGGGTTTAATAAGTTTTTGGATTGAAATCAATTTTTAGTTATGTTCAACGGAATCTTTTAAAAGTAATTGCGAAGAAATTTTGTCAAAATTTACCATTTACGTTAAGGTACAAGTCCTGGGAGCGACCGAGCGCTGTGCAACTTGCGTTTAAAACTTCTATGTATGCAAGCGATGTAGAAAATTTCAATAACGTGGTTCAGGTCAACCGTGACGTCACCGTATGACGTGTACCGTGATTTCACCACACCATCGTCAATTTTTTTGGCCAAGGGTGCATTAGCTATGTTTACGCACTTTAATAAGATTATATAGAGCTCTTAGGCACAGAGATTTCTTCAAGGTACTCTTTTTAATTATTATAATACTCACGTTACTTTCAAAATGAAAAGTGCATTCCAAATCAAATTTCCAATACATTTAATATCCTATTTTGAATATTCATTAAAAAATATCAAGAACGAATAGAGAAAACTTAATGACTTCTTAAACACATATAATAAAGTTTATTTCTTACTTAATTTTTGATTCTAAGATGACATTACAACCATCCTAACAGACGATCATGTAAAGATACACTGAATCAGTGATTGAGAAGTGAATTTATTATCTGTCATCGTCAACGAGTCATACGTCTTAGTTAGCAAAAAAAAATGAAGAGCATATATCTGAGACTTCTTCAAACCTGGTTGTCCAAATTTATTTTCGATAAAATAGCAAACAAGTAAAACGAACTAAATAACCAATATTAATAAGTAATGAAACTTTAAATTGTAATTATTTTACCAAGGGAGAGAGAGAGTTGTTTTAATCAAAAATAGAGCGTGATGGATTCAAAGTACGTCACTTAAGTTTAAAATATTGTTACTCCCAAGATGAACATTAACTTGTACGAGAAAATAAGTAAGTACAACTTATGATTAGCAATAGTACACTAGTTAAAGTATATATAGTTCTAAAAAGTAAGTAAAATAAATGCAGTTATTATTTTACGTAAATAAAATTGTAATTTAAGTATAAAATTACGATAGCGGAATGCATTTCGCGCGTTTTTTATTTTTATAATTTTTTTTTTTGCCTCGCGCGCGGTTTTGTTACTGTGCTGCCTATTACTTGTTCATACAATGTTTGTGATTGATCTCTATTGTAATTAGAAATTTTGCTAACAATATCCACATTCTAAATTAAAATCACTTGTAATATTAGTTTGAATGGAAAAAATATCGCTCTTTTGAAATTGACGTCATGAAAACAATATTTTAGAGAGACCTTTATAATTGATGCATTAAAATTAACTATTCTGTTTCCGACTCTGTATTATAAATTCAAATGTGTATTAGCTGGATTGCCAATTTGATATTTCGCCAATTATCAGTTAATTATTGGATATGATGAGCGAGTGAAATTAACCTGTGTTTAATATAAATGTTAAGTGATAAAATGTATCTATTACATGCTAAAAGATAAGTTATAATTAAAATTTATTTTTAACTTTATGATATACCATCAATGTTTCAATGGTATCGTTTATATTATAAATGCGAAAGTGTGTTTATTTGTCCTTCTTACACGGCGTAACGGAGCGTCATTATCGTATGATTTTTGGTTTGGAGATTGTTGGGGAGACGCTGAATACTATAGGCTACTTTTTACTGCAAAAGAACATCTCATTTTTGTGAACAGATCCATTACGATATATTCAGTCAAATTTAGGAAGTGTTTAAAAACAAAGCCTTGCCTGGCAACCGTTGATACAAAGAAATTGACAACCTTTTATTGCTGTTCTTTTCTTACACGGGTGGAGCCGCCGGCTCTCTAATTAGAATAAGTTAAGAATCGATCAAATTAAAACTTAGGCTATATTTAATAGATCTGTGGGTAAATGTCATTTTCATTATGGAATTAAGGTCTGAATAGAAAAAGTAAAAAGTAGTGGTTTAGTTATTCAAATTTAAAGTAACCTATGCTCGATAGAAAAAAATTAATACGCGCATATCTTAGTTTTTTTCATAACTTACAAGAGAAGGCCAAAAGTGTCAATACGTACATTTTATTTAATAATTCAAATCCCTGTAACTAATTAAATATCTATCATCTTATAACATTTTAAATCGCAAATTTCCCTAATTTTTTTACTCCAATTCATTATTTTAATACGTCTTGGAAAAGGTTCAAAAACATTACATAGACCGCCATAATTAATCTTATTTCATACTTATATTATATATGTCCGAGGAACGGCCGATCGATCACGGCGTGAAGCCTCCTCAGACTTGCGTGGGCGACACGTGGAGATTGGCACGAAGTACTTCGACGAACGTGTCGGGAAACAGTTCCTATATAGGAAATAAAACTCTTGGAAATGTTTGTGGATTCACTCGTCTACTGTTAGCAGAGAAGATCTCGTCACCGAAGTGCACCGATTCATCTGAAGTCCGTCAAAACATCAACCGATTTTGATGACGCTTGCGGCTCATTGTCAATACAACTCCCGTGTTTTCCAACATATATATTTTATTCATAATCTATACTAATATAAAAAATGCGAAAGTGTGTTTTTTTGTTTGTCTTTCTTTCATGATGCAACGGAACGTCGCTATTGTATGATTTTTGGTTTGCAGATATTTGGGAGGACGACGAGTGCTATAGGCTATTATAAATGCGGAAGTGTATTTGTTTGTTTCTTTGTCATTCTTTCACGGCACGACGGAGTGCAAATGGTATGATTTTTGGTGAGGTGATAGTTGGGAAGATGAGGAGTACCATAATACTACTTTTCACTGTGAAAAACATCTAATTCCATAATGATAAATATTTTAGCCACATTCAAGTGATTAGTAAGAAAGCGTCGCCTAGCATCCGATGATAGAAAGGAATGGACAGCCTTTTTATTGTTTTTCTATTATCACATGGGGCGAAGCCCCAGACATCATTTTGTAAGTTTCATAAAATACAGAGTTTACTAATATAGATAGTAAATAAATAAATCGTTTTCAGTGTCGTTGAAATGCGAGTACATTACCTGAATAATTAGGTAGAAATGTCCTATATTTATCTGGAAGCGAAGCGAGCGAAATGCTTGTTACTAATAAACTAATTTTGATAGTAATGACCATTTCCATTAAGTACCCTAAATTTCTGGATAAGGTATTTTATAAGTTTCTGGCGGCAAACAACTGACAAGGACAATGTTTAAATTGAATATTAAACCGGCGGAGAATGTTATATAATCTAAGTTTTCTTCTAATAAAGTCAAAGTCAAAATAAACATATTTATTGTTGACAAGTTTATAAAAAAAGAAAACAACGTAGATAAGTATAAATGAAATTGTATCCTGTATTATATAGGGGAACAATATAAATTACACCTATAAGTAAAAAAAAATGCAGCGTAAATCAAATAGTAATCCAGAGCATAATAAAAATTAAAAAAAATATATCCGCAATGAATTATTAACTCCCGCCATTTTGATTTCGGATAAAACCAAAAACCTTCCGCGTAGTGAATTCGCGGCAACATAGAAAGTTTCAATAATTGCCAGTAACTTTCAATACTAAGTTTCATCCATCGTTAAATTTAGCCACAAAAGTTTTAGCTGCCAGTTTGTCGGTTGTAAAAGTTTGTAACCAGATCGAAGCTAAAACTGATGGAAATAAAGAGTTAGACAGGTATTAAATACGGAATATAGATACAAAAGGAAGCAATTTAGTCGTTTGAAATATTGCCCATTACCGGGGAGAACGCTCAACTTTTAGCTATGGTTGAAGTTAGTTGACTTGGTTGATCGTTATAATTGACGTGCACCGCGTGGTGAGGCCATGCAAACTTTTAGTTCTTAATATGAAAATTGAAGGTGCTGTGGATATTATTTATTTTAACTCTTTATCGAAAACTTATAACTAGGTGTTACAATAGACGAACTTACCTAATGCCGGCATTCACTACCAGTCAAGGCTTGGAGATGGTGAAAATTAGTGTTAAGTTTTCAATAAAAAAAAGAAAAACTATCATTTATGTACATACATAAATAAATACTAATATTATAATTTATAATACATACAGTATATAATGTTAATCTTGAGATTAGATACTTCTCAGGTATATACAAACTACACAATATCAACCTGTACAATGTTAGTGCACTTACATGTATAATTACTTTTATTTATACCTAAAAGAAGGTTAAATAATATTTCTTATTACAACATCCTTAATATAAGCAGATGTAAAAGTTAATTTTCAGCCGGTTTCTATGATTTCTATTTTCGTTTTGTTGGAAACGGTCTGTATTTAGCT
>DWPA01004265.1:0-13011 GCA_018251375.1 Calpodes ethlius | reverse complement strand
AGAAACAAGCTAGCAGCGCCACCATCCTCTGCCACCAATATATTCCTCTGATAGACGTTGAAAATATCATCATGATAACCCCCCACACACATGCACACCCATCCACCCACGACACAAAAAATCCTTGTGTAAGATTACGAGTGTGTAGCGTTATTAATTTATTTTTGTCTGTTTATCCGCTTGTTTGTATTTATGTTTCTCTGTATATTGTTCGGCAGATTTGTTTCGGCTAATCTCAGATACTGTTCCAAGAGATTTGAATACAATTTTCACACACGTACTGTAATGGGCGTGGATTAATATTAAGTGATCGTTTGAATTAAATCGGTCAGTAAATAAAAAAGATAGTGTCACTTAAATGATTTACCTACACTTCTAACATTTTTTTTTAATTGTAGGTACCAAAACATAAGGTTCCCGAAGCGAGTGTATGATAGGATAATGAAAAAAAGTAGAATTAAAAATAAATATCATAATATCAAGGTAATACGTTGTATCAATTAAAAATAAGTCAAAATTCACTTACACGATCAGTTTATTGCATCCGAGCCCTGAGCCACAGTATCCTGTGTTTAATTTTGGTTAATCGGGACCTTTGCCCTGCGCTTGTGAGCCGCCGTATTTATAGTAATGATCTTTATTATAAATGCTTACACAACGTAAACAAAATTAAGAGAACATTCATTCATACACCAACACGTGCATACACAAATGAAAACTTGAATGTATTGTTAACACATTTTGTTGATTGTCATTGTTACTATTCTTTGTCTTGGTAAATAAACGGGGTGCATGTAACATAAGTCTAGAACCAAGCACAGTGTCAGCACGACTTCTGTGGTGTATATTAATGTGTTTATTTCAATGTATATTTTTTATTCTCTATTTAAGTCTTATTCCTGGAATAAAAAATAAAATAAATAGATTAATATTTAATGTTATTAATTATGGATTATTATAAATCATGGTTATGAATAATATTAATTATTTAAGTTTGTGAAGCAAGTCATCTCATAGAAAAATTCTTGTTGTTTATAAATGTCTCTGAGTTAACAAAATTTTTCAGCTTTTGGAAACTCTAAATATTTGTTTACAATACCGAACAAACATACATAGAATGTTTCCGTGTGACCATGTCTTCGTACCATGCACTTTATTGAATGATATTGAATATTATTCATTCTACCGTGTTGTTAATGTCGGTAGGCTTGCATTGAGCAACATTCAAAAACAACCAAGCAAGTGGTCGTAAAAGTTGTAGAAAATTTTGTTGCCAGTATCGCTCAGGAAAAAATAACAAAGATGTGAATGCACTATTTTGAATTCATCTATCATTAAACATTTATCCAAATCGGATTCTTGATCCTTCGATATAAATCAGAACGCGACGAATGGCCATATTACATTGCATTATCATTACATGTCCCCCCTATTACAGTTAGTTAAAAGGATATGCTCAAATGAAAAAATATTATTATGTATACTAATTGCACTGTAAAACAGATATATTTACCTTTGTCTTGCAGTGTCGCAAATACAAGTAACAAAATCTTAAATTATATTATCACTTCATCAGTCGAAGTCCACATTATTTGTAAGTGGCATATATGCAATATGATAGTTAAAAAAACTAAAGACATTTATCAGTAGTACTGCACTAAAAAAAAACTTTCTATATATCCCTAGAGCCATAGAGAAATTCTTGTGTTTTAATTGATCTAATGTTTAAGAATTGTAAAACGTGACGCGCATTTTCTTAAATTCTAACAGAAATCTCATGATCGGTGTGAGTGGCGCAAATTAGTAGAGGCCTATGTTCAGTGGATTTCTAAACGCTGATGGATGAATAGAAAAAAATGAAGCATCCTGAATTAAACAATTGTGTTGGCTCAACAAAATCATATAACATAATCAAAAGCTGATCGATTATACAAAAGTGTATTAAAAAACCGTTTAAGTAACTTAAACTTACATGATAATATAAAATTACATGGTTTAGTTACAGTGTGTGTAATGATAATGTGTGCATGTGTGTGTTTGTTATAACTATGTAATGATACTATTATTCTATAGCGAAGTTGAAAGTGTAATATGAATTGTTATCCATAACATCCGTTTAGTGTGGATAATTTGTTCGTCTGATAACAATTAATATTCGAAGGCACCGCTCGTGACCACCGAAGGGTGTCGTGACCGCGGCGTCTCTGACCCGACACAGATTGAGATATCAAAATTCGCATTTCAATCCGCTCGCACACGTTTGTTTTGTACTAATCGTGTGGTAGCCTTCGGGGCAGCCATATTGTTTCCGCACGCTTCGCCGGGAAGTCGGCTAGTACGTTAAAGACAAGTTCACTTGGTATTAATTGTGTTTAATAATTAATGTATCGGATGATCTACCCTTGTTAGTACTTGAATAAATTGGTTTGTAGTTTCTTTTTAAGATTTTTATAAATAGGTACTAGAAAGTTGTTCCCCTATTTTGCTATTCCTATTGTCTTTTAAACATTTAGTAGGTACTATTTGACTGTAATAAAATTCATCTATAATTCATTCTTATGCATCCTAGAACGAGAATACAGTAGGTATACCTACTTTAATTTCTATCCTTTTACGACAAATTGTATAATAAGTAAAAGTTTTCACATTCCAAGAGAAGAAAAAAGCAAGCAATAAAAAAGGTTTTAATTAATGTTGCTACAAGATAACGTAGTTTGAAATTAAGGGATTTGGTTTTACGGAATCAATTCCGGCCGCGAGTATCTCAAATATGTTCATTTGGGACACCGATAATATCTTCCGATCGAGACATTAACATATTATTGATGCTATCACCAAAATGTCTCCGAAAACCTGTACTCATATCGCATCGGTATTGCTAACATTACAGCACGCATGCATAAATTTAAAGAGAAAAACATTACGAACAAATTTTTGTTCGTCCCAGTGCATAATTTATTGCATGTTATTACGTTCCACTGTAATTCTATTTACACTTTCTCGAGTATCATTCCTTATCGCTCATCTACGTAATTTAAAGTGCGGCTAAATGACTGTTTTGTTTGAATTGTACAAATTGCAGTATCCATAGCGTAAAGCTCACAGGCGCTCATCGAGTCATCGATATAATTTGCTCTGATTTATATTTCATTCCGTTGATTGCATCACGTCCTAAAGCGTTTGCACTAGTGCGTTCGGATATGCTGAATGTATCTTTAAACAAATACAATATTTGAAATAATCTACGTTTGCATAGTTTTTTAAAGGTATTTGTAGTAATTTCTTTGTTCATCATGATGGCCGTAAAATTTCTCACTTTATAAAGGGATTAGATAAGTTTTGGAAGAGGATTATGACGGAGGAGTATGACAATAACACCAAAAACAATTAGTAAAGCTTTTATATCCAAATGCTTACTATTTATGATCATAATACGAAAATACTCTCTACATAGTAGGATAATCGCCCTAATTTCTATGTTGTAAAATCGAGATTGTTACATTGATTTATATACTTAGTAAATCATATACTGAACATAAAGTCATATATTATCGGTGAATGTTAAAATACATCAAGATGTTATCGGAAATGGTATTTACAAAACACATGACAGGTAACGGTTTATATTTAACTTTATCACTGGGTAGCTAAATTAAACGTTCAAAAACTCTTCATATTTATAAAAACATAAAAATAAAAAATTATAAAAAAAAATACTTTCCTATCGTAAGAAGACAAATTACATAGAGTAATATATAAAATAATATACCTAATTCTTAACTATGTTAAAAAACATATATTTTAATGTAATGTAATGTTGATCAAATAACTATTTTAGATGTATCGATAAAAGTTATTAACTTTAATAAAAATAAAAGTTTTAATAAAAAACATTTTTGAATATAACAAATTATTAGATGTCTTTTTGTCGAGTTGATCTTCGAATCAAATATATATGTATTATCCTACATACATATCGTACAAGAGTATCTTATAAATTTTAGTTGGCTCATTGACGTTTCCGAACGAGGTCTTATAGTTACCGTGGCGAGAGATAAGCCAATGTTTATTTTCGCCTGAAGCCCGCACAGAGCCATTCAATTTTACAACTCTGAATCTAGATAATACTTTGCTTCACCGCCTCTCGGTGCCTTATGGCTTTATTTCGCATCTTAATTTCATGTTACACTTTTATGACATATGAACTGTATCGCACCTTTCGATTCGATATCTTAGTCAGGCTGATATTCTAAAGTTATTTCTAGTTTACTAATTTCGTGGAAAAATGAAACATTATGTGTTGCTTAGGTTTCATCACGTTTAGTATTCCAAAATTAAATCATGACCACTTAAATGGGATTAATTCATTCAGTTATTCTGTGATTTAGAATAGTTAAGTCACCGATAAAAAAAAATATATTTAATACATTGGACTTTAGCGTCAAAAACAAATATGCGCAACTCTGCATTTCTTCCATAGAGTTTAGTAATGTTAAGGAAATTCATGCAATATTATTTATTTCTTACTTGTTGTTGAAGTGTTTAAAATATAATAATAATCTCAAAACATAACTACCCCAATGCTTGGCTGAGGTATCACATAATATGAGGAGTACAGTCCATAGTCCACCACGCTGGTCAAGTGCAGATTGGTGTACAAAATGGTGGTTAAAGTGTTTGAATAAGTTAAAAGGTTAAACAGCATTATAACCAATAGAATATTTTATTTAATGACTTTAATTTATCTAACGTAATATGTAAATATTCGTTAATCGAAACATGTGTACAAAACAAGTTTCATGAAATGTTCTCTAAGTCCAAACATACAGGGATAAATATGTTGTTTAAGATAAAACAAAATACCTGCGTTATTATTTGTAAAACTTTTAATCAATGCTTGCCACAAAACGTAGCAATCTGATAACATTTTAATGTTTTAGTGAACTTCTAAAGTATTATATATATACATTTCAAGTCATTATTTACGC
Source organism: Calpodes ethlius (assembly GCA_018251375.1). Classification (NCBI taxonomy): domain Eukaryota; kingdom Metazoa; phylum Arthropoda; class Insecta; order Lepidoptera; family Hesperiidae; genus Calpodes; species Calpodes ethlius. Next base: position 8,023 of record DWPA01004265.1, on the reverse strand, counting down.
AATAATACGTAATATTCGTACATCGTTGTAAATAATCGTATTTTTAAGGTCTAGTATTATATTTAGGTACGTTATGTAGGTACTTCAATAGCTCATAACTGTGGCTATAGTACCTACTATCCGTGCTTAAATATAATAGCTATTTAACGACAACACGTTCCCAATTTACTATTAATAATCACGTAAGTTTATTTTAATAAGTGGTACGAGTCTTGTAAAGTTGCCTGTGGCCGTATTACCGACGCACCTGCTAATTCTGCCGCGAAGAAAGTCGCTGTTTTGTATTTCAAGGCGGTTCATGGTGCCTAATTACAATAGATATGTATTTTTAATTTATGATTTTTTAAGAAAACATTCCTTAATCAATAAAGTTCTTTAAACCGAATCATTCCTGATTGAAATCCTATCTGTTCATAGTTGATAAAGTCCGTAGTTAAAAAAAAAGTAGTAATTATGTTTCAGATTTTTCTGCAACACAACGCTTCTCAGCGAGTTGTAGCTCTCGGCAAGTTATAAACCATTAGATAAGTTAGTACCTAAGTACTATATAGTATAGTATAGTAATCCCTAAATAATATATATTTTTAACTGAATAATGTGTGTGAAAATAAAAATATAAAAAACTCAGAAACAAATTATTGTTACTATTAAGTCAAACTACTATTGTTACTATTAAGAGTAAGACTCTTAAGCGTAGCAATAATTGATGCTTGAATACATGCCTACAATCCTATATGTGAGTCGTTGCCAATGTTCATCAATGACAATATCTAAAGTATACAATTACAAAATATGTAATTTTGAATGTTTTACACAGAATGGATGGTCATGCTTTATACGTAATTCTATCAACTATTTGCATGGTATATTTTGACTTAGTTTACTATTTATACAGTTAAAAAACAGGTTGTGTCTTATACCAAAGGATTTCACGTCGCACTTACTGACTCCTGGTATATTATTAGAATGCAAACATTGTTTCAAGGGATCGGCGTTTAACCAATTCTGTTTATTTTATTTGACATATTCACGCGATTTCTGTGTAGAATAAAATATGTATCAATCAATCAAATGTTAAACAAAAAGAAAACCTTGGAGTTACCAGCTGCTTCCACGTAAACGATTACATTTGTGGGTTACTAATATAAGTTTTAATACGACGCATTTAAATAACATTTGGATAAGCCGTCGGACACGTGCGTGAATAAAATGGAAAAATTGGCGGTTTGTAAATACTTCGGGATATAAAATTTGATACTTGCCTATGGAAATTTATGTAATTACAGTTTAAAAATATTAATTAACTAATGATTTATTTGATACGTAAATAATTTACAATCTTGTACTGAATTTAATAAGGAATTTTGGTACGTTAAATACACCAGTGAGAACCTATGTCAAATTTTATCAAGTGGGTATGAATGGTTCACAGTTACTATTAGGTAGGTACATAATATTGAAATAATATCGTCAAAACAAAGAAATAGGTTGAGAACGTTATACATTTTTGAATAATTAGTAACTTATCTTTGCAAAATCTTTCAAACCACGCACCTATCTCCAACGGTATAATAGTACTTAGTAAGCAAAACTTATTTAATTATTTTATCCCTAGATTCGAGATTATCCAAGCATTGCTATTTATTTTGAACGTTAAGGACTTTAAAATTATAACAATTTGCAAGAAAAACTCTATGACATTAACTCGAGCTGTAGTTATGGAGTCGTCGGACTTTGTCTACGTACGACCGCTAGTTCAGATCAATATCGACCCTACTACTTTACTCCTAACAAGGATACTGCAGTATCCTGTGTCCGATGATCGAGATAAAAAATACTTTATACGCAACATCATAAGGTTCATAATAGATAGTATATTTCAATAAAATTTACTTGTACAAGAGCAGATTCAGATGTTGAAACCTTTGTAGTGTTATCTGGTTTCGATCGGTGCCTTAGTTTTACGGTAATCGTACCGTGTAGTACGTGTCTCCTGGTATTTATTATTATTGTTCATCGTTCGCTCTCAGTAGCTTAACATTAATTTTCAAGTGTTGATTGTTAATTAAATTCTCGACTATGCATTTGGTAGGTGCCTGCTTCTGTGCTGGAAAATAGTTTTGATATGTGCTTACGTACTTTATTGTAATTTTTAAAAATTTTTATTTTTGCAATGTTTGTTAGTTTATTTGTTTAGATCAAATCTTGCAAGCTGAATAAGAATTTCTTCGCCTTATAGTATAATGTTAAAATTTGACATACTGTTTTAGTTCGAATAACAATGCGTCTTTTAAGTATTATCTGATACTTCAATTAGTAATGGCTCCAGACGAGGGAACACTTCAATGATGAACAGCACAGTTACTAAATATTTTATAACATATAAGGGTGTTTTTAAAGTATTGATAAATTTATTATTTTCAGAAAATAGATAGAATAATTATTAGGAGATATATGATAAAGTTGTCATTATGACTTTTGATTGTAACAAATTTGTATTTAAATTATAAATTACTTTTGCAACCACTTTTCAAGCCTTCATTACTTTCACATGTCTGGTATCTTTCTGTAATCAAATCTTGTAAATGAAGTTTGACCCATTTCTCAAAGGCCGATTGAGTTGGAATGTTGATAATTATGTAAGTTGGACTATAATATAATGTATATAATGATTCACCGAGCTTGTCTGATGGTGGAAATCCCTGGTGACCATAGGAACTCTGAAATAAAAAGATCTTAGATGACATCCAGGGTCAGCTGCTAAAGCCGGAGATTTGCTACAATATAAGCATGTATTTAATTCTATTATTATTTTATTCACTTCAGGTTGACTTGTCATCTAATGATGCAAATATAAAAGTAATAGTAATTACTTAAGGAACTACTTTTATTCAGTACGTAAAAATTTGAACGAATTAGGAATTGTCAAAATTTAAAATACTCTTTGAATAAGTTGATTAAGTCATCACTTAAACACAAGTAATTACTTAAACTTGACTATAGATACAGACGTATAGGATCATATGTAAGTAACCTGACGCATATACCTGTCATTCTTTCATGAAGGACGTGCAGTCAGTATCAATGGTATTCGGAAGCAAGCTTCAAAGACGAAAACAGATTTTATCATGGCATAAGAACTTGACTTAACCATTCAAATATTTAAGCCGAGTTGTTGTGTAACCCAAAATCGCTCATGCTTGTTGTGATTAACAGATGTCAATAACATTAAAGATTCAATTGGGCGTTAACCACCTGTGATTATACATATGAAACATAATGACAAGTTATTCAATCAATTGCCAGTCTCTGTAGAACTAGGACTGGTTGGATTTATATATAGTTAAAAACTTAGCAGAGAGATGGTAAAATGTCACCCGTAGATATCAGTTTCACAAAGAGTGTTTTCAAAGAGTACAATACTGTGACTGAAACAGGAACACTAAGCAATAACTAACCAGTCGCGTTAAAACCCTGTTACAACCACACTAGTACTACCATAGAGTCGGGATTAAATTGGTCGGTGCATTACCTAGTTACCCATACTGCCTTCTGGCGCCATTGCTAGTTATTCAGCAGAGCACACCACAGCAGGGTAGGTTGATGTAATCGGCTTAATAGTTGATGGAACTCTTCACATTTTGTTACATACACTCTTGCTGATTGAAGGTATATGCCACAATAAGGTTTTATATTTGATCTGTAGTGATGAGACAAAAATTATAAGTGCCTTTTGGAGAGAATGCTATAGTTCAAGAAGTTCAACTTATAACAGTAGTGTAATTATCGATAATGTGTTTTTTCTCATCTCAGCTAACATTTCTTGAATCAGTGGATCGCTTACATACAAGTAACATAATCTATATCACCGTTTGAATTAATCAGAGAATATAAATAGATAAGATAAAGTCTTATCTCCTTTAATATATTCTTCTATAAAAAAATCACATAAACTTTTATAGGGAAGAGTACCGCAATCGTGATCCATACATACATACATAAATAAGGAAATTGAATTACAATTACTTTATTTTGCATAAGATGCTTAAAGAATTCGGTAAGAATTATCGGCACCGTTGTCCACGCCCAAGGACAGCTGTATGGTCTTCGATATTGTAACCCAGTACTGACGCTTTAGGGCTGATGAGACATGACAAAATTAAAATTAACATTTTCTATAAGATACTACACCATTTCTTATGGGCCATCAGGCCAATAAAATTGTACCATATTTTGAAGTTGCTTCGAAAAGTTTTCCGCGCCCCAAACAACATTCTAAGTATCCACAAATATTATTCTATTATTTTATTCGAATATTTCGGAAAAACCATGAGACCAATATAATTTACTAATCTTCTAGTACAATAATACATACATGTGTATGTCTAGTACACTATATTATGCACATATAGACTTTTAATTTGCTTTCGAGTTTATTAATAAACAATTATCAGGATTAAAAAAGAATGAGCAATCTTTTTACTAACCCAACGTTCGTACCCGCGCATATAAACACCACGTCCACCCATAAAAGCGGACGGTTGTGACTTGAGTCGAGCGTCAATTTATTCTTGAAATTATCCTGTCGCATGCACTTAAGCTCGCAAGTAGGTATGTTTCAAACGAATCGGTGTAATTTTCAGATGTCGATGGTAATTTTTATGTATTAATTATACACCGAAATACAACCTGAATTTGTTATTAATTTATGCGTTCTTGGAGTTCGTCTTGTCGCGCATCACTGTTACTTGCCACCTGCCTGGGTTATGTATGCGGCTGCCATTTCACTACATGTTAGCTCATTTTATTTGTATATTGACAGATTATATCTCTTTGACAAGTAACTAGATAAAGCAGGTTCATGTTTTGGTCTGAAGTGTAAGCCGCGTATGGCGGATACGCTAGCCTAGGGATCCCTTTGTTCGAAATTCGAACCAGTATATATGTGTGATCCTAATTCATGGTTTAGCCTGAATAGATATTTCTGTTGTCTATTATAAAAACATTTATACATTCGAGTATTCTATTGCTAAACTTTTTCAACACGAATTGGTTGCATGGTTTTGATTATTCTGCCTAAAGAGCGATGTTACAGTATACTATGTTTTGGATCTAGTCTTATGTTGATTCCATCCAATAAGTCTTGGATTTACCTAAACCTAGATTAATAAGTCTTATTAAGATCGTTCAGGTATATATCAATAATTTTGTTAAATTCCGACTGTGTTAGTATTCTTTCACACGGCAACGTCGGTGCAATTTTTGCACGTAAACGGTCGCCGTTCACCCGATGATAGACGATGTAATTTTCGACGATGTTTCAACAATTTTAGCGTTTTCATACACTTTCTGTTGTCACTGCAATTCAATTTAAGCATACACACATAATTTTGATTATATTTCAATGAAAAAAATAATACGTAAACTTCCTGATGATAGATTTTAGAAGATCAATATTACCATATAGATTATTGCCCGAAAAGTAAGCGGAGTTCTGTATTATTCCTGTCATGTGATTAAAATACGCTAAATGATTTAACGGTCAAGTTTAGATTACTCATAAACAGACCGTTCTTCAGCAAGATACATGTATGAAGTTTAAATCAGCAAGCTTGCCTGCAAGAGAATTTGGCTTAAACTCAATATAGATGGAGCCACTTATAACCTTTAAATACAACATAAAATAAATACCACTAAAACAGATTAGTTTTAAGCAATATTGTATAACCTACAAGCACAGGTAACGTTTGATTCCGTTAAGGGAAGTAGTTCAAATTTCACTTGCTCGATCTGAACCGGAAACGCACAAACATGGTCAGTTAAATTGATTTTTATTGATATAGTATAAGAAACGAGTTCGCGGTCCACCTGGTGTTGAAGGGCTACTGCAGCCTGTGGGCTTCTATTACAAACAATACGGTTATAACCGAACTTGTAGTTGACAGATACATTTCTTTTTATTAAAAATCTCGACAAAAGTACCTCATGTTTAAGTGTGAATTAGTTTCATTGGCAACTAACCTTAAGAGAATCGCTTCATAATTAACTTACCATGTATAGTTATCGTAAAAGCTTCTAAAACATGTTGCAATAACTTTGTTTGGTGGTAGGATTTTGCGTAAAAACTATATTAATATTAAATCCATTATTATATTATTAGTATCATTATCTTTTGTGGAGCTTGCCTGGCTACTCTCTTGCTTGGATCAGCCGCGAAATGTCACGTCGTATTCCAGGTTGCAGCCTGAGCGCTAGTTCTGTCTTTCCTTTCCTTTATTGCCGGCAACCCATTGTTGATCAATAATGATGATCATTTACAATTAGATTGGTCTACTGCTCATTTATCTTTATTATTAGAAGTATTATCCACTCGATAGTGGTCATACTTAGCAAACGAGGGATCCTGAAATTGATATTCTCTGCCTGCAAAAATATATAAGTAAATCTTTAGTCTCCACTTTTGGTTTTGTGAACGTTCAGCTATCTTTATAAATGGGAATCCTAATAGAGACTTAGAAAAATTTGATAATTGATAAGATTCAATAATGTTAACGTTAATATATTGAGAACATGAATTGTTGTAAAGTATTAAATGTTCAAACGAATCGAATACAATAATTATACTTAAAAACAAAAGTCCTACTAAACTATAAAGCTGCTTACTATATTATATAAAACTGCTTCATTATTTTTATCGCGACACAAATATAAAATGCAATCTAAATTTACCGCAATTCAATTGTACTAACTTTACGAGTACCAAAAATAATACGTCCACATTCGTTGTGATTTTATAACAGAAACGCATAATAAAAAGGCTTGATAACTAAGTTAAAGTTTCCATTCTAGTCTTTTATTTTAACAAAGACTCCAAATAAATACTATAATTTTGCACCATGAAATATCGACTACACCTCCAAAACAAAAACCTGACCAACAAATCGTAAAAAATCTGTATATAGTCATGTTTCCCAACATTATCTTTTGTTTTTCTAGATAATAAATATGTAGAATCATCTATATAATAAGAATTGGTATTACAGAACCCTTAAAGGGGGTTCTAAGAAGGGGGCACGTACGGTTCAGTACTAAGGCAGATGTACGTTGACACCTGCCCTTCGACAAGTTTCCTCCCTCTCTTCTCTATAACATAACTACACCCATCTCATTCTAATAGCTACTTTTATGAATAGTTAATTACGTACGTTGCCAATCAAGAAAATAAATTAAATGTATGTATATATTATAAAATCAATGCCTTTGAATTTCCTCTCCAAATGAAATATGCTGCCAACAAATTTTATGCCATGCCTATCTCAATATATTCTGCGTATTAATTAAGTTAGAAGGTACCTTCATTAGATTAAAATATCGGTCCGTTTAGCATATGTGAATCCGAAACTATATGCAGGTGTTTCTGCCGTAATTACAAAATATTAAGCTATAAACGTAAATTTGAAATTTTGTTACGTGTCGTCGATACAAAATAGTTTAGAATCAGGGAAACTGCTCTTAAACACTTGTCTTAAAGCAGATGTTGAAAACTACTGGAGCTACGTACTTGTATATTTCAAAGTGGAATTAATTGCAACCACACTAATTCACGTTTTGCATGCCATAGACTTGGGAAGATTACGAAGGGAATGAATAAAAATATAATGAGGTTAAAAAAATTATTATAAGACAATTAATGTACCTAAGTTATGACTTCGGAATGGGCACTGGTTATCTTTAAGTCATCCCTGATCATAGTGCTCGCTGTCAACACGCAAAGATGAATGACGTTACGTCATTTGTTTTTTTTTAATTAGCTCTTGCCCTAGGGTCTGGTGACATTTACAGCTTCAAGCGGACTGTAGTCATTTGTGATTAAAACTGCTCTGTACCTCAAACCTTGTTTAATTTCGGTGGCGCTTGTGCATGGTGGTATAGATTCTAACCATCCTTGATAAAACGATCTCCTTACTCTATAATTAACGTTGAATTTATTTGTTCGTGTTCCAGTTACATTGTAAGTGTAAAT
>DWPA01004264.1:0-13012 GCA_018251375.1 Calpodes ethlius | reverse complement strand
TTATCACAAGCTCTGCAACACATTCCCGTAAATAAAATTCTGTAAACATTCATCGAATTTTTAGTGTCCGCTAAAAACAGAAGCTGCGAAGGTAACATCTGTGAAGTAAATTCGTTATACTAATTTCTTTAATAACAGTAATAAATCAAATAACAGCATTAGATTATTATCATAAACATAACATACGTATTGAAACGGTGTCTGTACATGAAACATCTAATAAAACATATCTTGAGACATTTTAGGTTAATATTTAACTGCTTGACAGAGATGATTACAGTTTTCACTGATGTATTATGATAAACTTGAGTTAGTATTTAGCGTTTGTTTTAATCGGTGCACAAATAAAAAAGATAATGCCAATTTAAAGGTCCTCTTGTAATTATTTTTGACGAATCTGAGTAAGACAAAGATTTCCTGAAGTGACGCGAGGGCGGTTAAAGATACGGGGCGGGAAAGATTATATTCACCTATCAACGCTTGTGATAGTGAAGTTGTCCAGGATTATAAGTCTAATGACACTTAACACCCTATATGTTACACCACGAACTCATTAGAAATTAATCACTTCTTTCAGGGAATCACCTCAAGAATTCCCCCCGAAATAAGGCCAAGTGCAAACTTCTATTAACTCTGCCAATCTTTACTTGGCACCCGAGACAATCTACTGAGTGAGATCAACGACCGAAAACAACATATCAGTTTATTTAAGATTGGTACTAAATACACGAACGTAACTGACCAAATTTCAATGAAAACTACCATTAGGTCGACATCTCTATACAGTCACGTACACTTGAATTAACACGAGAGTATGTTCGCTTAAGACCATAAAAACCCGACCATAAAACTGTTTCTATCTCACTAACCCATTTGAGAATTCAACTCTTACGTTTTCTGGAGCACGTTTGAATAAATTAATAGTTGTTTAGACAATTTCATTTTATATCCAGTGGGGGAGAAGTTGATGGTTTAGCACAATATTATGAGGATTCGTGTCTCATAAATTTCTACAGTGTTGCTGGACTTACGAAACATGATATATTTCACTCATCATATTGTCTTCTCAACACTTGAATACATATAAAAATCTGAAATCACTTTTTTTTCGTCCGCTATATACACCGACACTACAGAACAGATTATAAGCAATTGAATTTGGTCCAGCTTAAAATAATATAAGACAGTGATAGGAAAGTTACATCCGAAACGTGGCGCTATTGTCGAGATTCAGTCAAACATTCAGAAAACATTCAGAGATATTGAAACGAAGCCGTAGCAAAAGTTATTCAATGGGGTGATCATTTATTAAAGGTAAGTACATATACATACATATTATTGTAGAAAAAAATATTTGGGTGTATTTAATGTTGAACAATCTTTAAATGATGCTGAAAAATATCTGCCATATTATATATATATTGAAAAAAATGAGGTAACATTTTTTTTATTTTATTCTGAAGCAAAGCTGTCAGCTTCTTGCTACCGTTCTAATAAAAACTTAGTTTTTAATGAATTCTTTTACATGTTAGTCGTATATAACTAAAATTTCATTCAATTCGACAACAATCCATGCCGTGGTAGTCTATAATTAAGACTCCATTAAGTTTGATGTTTACGATAGATTTCGTTGTAATCGAAATGTCACATTTTGCTGATTACCATTAATAAAGTGAATATTAAAATAAAATATCAGTTAAAGAAAACATATATTTCTTTCTGAAGAAAGCCCGAGGTTATCACAGATGTCACAATGTTATTTATCAGACTAGTCCGAAACAGCTAGGCCAATTTTTATGAAATTTTATTTGCATATTCAGTAGGTCTGAGAATCGGCTATTTTTCGGCTATCTATTTTTCGTACCCCTAAGTTATTTTAGACATTTTTTTATTTTTTATTCCTTTTATAATGTGATTAAAAATACACACAAGCCTAAATTTTCATCCTTCTATCACCATACCCTATTTTTTAATAGTCATTTTAGTAATTCAATCATTTTTCATCCCGCTCAATAGCTGATTAATTATCGTCTTTTATCTGAATGTTTTTCACTCTATTTCTATTAAAATTTCCCTGAGCTTATGACAATTATTTTTATGAAAGTTTATTATTATTAGAAAAAATAATATGCCAAAACAACGTTTGCCGGGTAAGCTAGTATCGATATATTTTTTTGTTTTATAACAAATTTTTTCACGGTTGAGTCACCGAGACTAAGGTCTACACAGTCGTATATATGTCCACGGAAAGGATACGCAAAAGGTGAAAAGTACGTTTTGTCTGCGCCCCGAGTCAACTTGGCTCGCCCCAGGCGCGTGCGAAGCCGGAAGAAAACGCCGCGCAGATTTGTTCAAAGAAACATATTTCTGCAAAACCTCTTTGTGCGTGAGGTTCCCTTTGAAAGCGTTTACAAGGAAACTGAATTAGAGAAAATGAGGATTAGTTTTTTTTGTATTCACATTTTTTCTTGGGCACCAGGCACATTCTAATTTACATGTGTAATGGAAATTTGCTTGTACGCTAACGGAAATGCAAAAAAATCTGCCAGCCAGTATTATGTTTGATATGTTCTGTTAATTTGTGAAGAAAATAAAAAAAACAACGTTTACCAAACCTTTAGATCTTATTTAAAAAGTTAATCTACTACTTATATCATCTGTGAAAACTAAATTGCCGGCAAAAATCCATGAGTCGGTTCAAACACGGCAACGATACACGCGGTCTTCATAAAATCACTTATAAGTGAGTTACCCATATTTTTGTCAGGTAAATTAAAAATTACCTACAAAGGGTACGAGAGGGGCCGAAACCCCTGTCACACTAATATAAATGCAAGATATCCATTAGGGCAACCCCAAATATTTTTATTTGTTGTCGCGTGGTGATAAGTATTACCCTAATGTCAGAGCCACTGAATTATTTACGAGCACTCAGAGTTACTCGCAGTGACCAATCGATTCCACCGTTCCCTCCAATCGTTAATAGTGTTTGTTTCCTGATTCTTACATCACGACGGTTCTGTACCTTCATAGCAACCCTTCAGTACTGGTAAGGTATTTTTAGTAACTTTGCTACTTCCAAGCTTAGAAAAGTTTGCCCTCAAATCATTTAGGGCACGGGTCCCTTTTTGTAAATTAAAACTTGTTGTTTCAGTGTATTGTTGACTGGTGGAATAAGTGGCTAATGCGAATTTGAGAAGTTTTAAAAGAAAGTCGGTTGAAATAAAAATATAAACAACAAACTCGAATGAGCAAAGGCATTGCTTAACGTTTGAATTTAGATAATAATATGATGACGCAAGCTATATTTTTTTTATTAAACAATCTCTTGCTTGTAGTACTTACTACCTTCCATTATCACTTGTATCATAGTCAAGTTAAAGTAATTACTTAATCGAGTGATCCGTATATTATTCAGAATTTAAACAGTTATTACTTCGTTCAAATCCTTACCTATTGGAGTAAAATATTTACTTAAGTAATTACTTCAACTCATGATATTACTTCAAGTTGACTATAGATAAAAATGTATGACATCGAAAATTATACCAAGTTCTTATCAGCAAGGATCTTGCCAACAGAAAATTTTAGCGAAACGTCTCGTTGCTACTTCGTTGCTATCTTCACAGAATTTTACTAGCAACGTCTTTTCAGGCCGAAACCCTTTTTTAAAGGCAAATTTCCATGAATACAAACGACCCTTCGTGAGTGGTGTAAACAGCGCGCCCGGGAGGAGACCTGGATTGGAAGATATAGTGAGTCCTGATTGAGTTTGTTCAGGATGCTATACTTGAACTCTTTGTGACGACGATAATAAGATCGATTTGGGACAGATTCAAAATAACATTTGCGAATGCCACGAGGACTATCCCTGTCACTGGCGCGTGAGATAAGTGCGAAATACGGTAATGGTACAAAAATAAGAATTTCGGAGATGTAAACATGAAGATATCTTCAATAATATTTCGGAGGACTCATGAATCTAACACAGAATATACCGTCCCCTTAAAAGGAAAACTAACTAACATTTCAGCCAAAATCACCTTTATTGCATTATCATAAAATTTACTTTATAGAGTATTCTGATTTACAACTTCTTATATGTAAAATTGGTATTGTATCTCTAGATAAACAGTTATAGCGATTCTGTAAAAAAACTAAATTGCGATTTTCCCGAAACTTGAAAATTGTTAGTAAAGTTTTCTTCTACGGGGATGATTTATAGTAAAAACACATAATGTCTGTGGTGTTATCGAGTTCATGGGCGGCTACGATCACTTACTATCAGGGGACTCGTATTCTATTTACATAAAAATATACCGTCCACGAATAAAGATAAAAAAAGAGATTATATCCACACAGCATCACTCGCTTAAACAACGCTAGCAAGACCAAAACAAAATCCAGTTCAGCCATTACGAATAAAAAAGGTGTGTGGGCGGTCCAACAATTGCATCCTGCTTTTACCAATTGATTAATTGCAATCGCGTTTGTGATGGGCCGTCGGCCTACTTCATAACGATAGTTGGTCGTGGAAACACGTAATGTGGTCGAATTAGTCGGCGCGGAGTGGGCCGGCTACACGTTTAACGTGGTTAACTATAAACACAGAACGTGGCCCTACCAACGCACGTCGCGTTGGTCGATAGTAATTTATAAAATAATTACGTTGCACAACACTATTTTATACCGAAATCGGCGGTAATATTAAAATGCTAATAGGGCTGACACTGTACATGTTTTAAATGATTTCGATGTAGAAATCAGTATAATTTTGATTTTACTTGGCATTCATACTAATATTATAAATACGAAAATGTGTTTGTTTTTTGACACGGCACAACGGAGCATCGATAGGGTATGATATTTGGTGTAGAGATAGTCGGTAGGATGAAGCATACCTTCTTTAGAATAGGCTACTTTTTACCGTTCCGGGGAACATCCAGTATTAGTAGTAAAAAGTATTTTACTATGAGTTTGCATACTTTTCTTTTTTCCGCATAATAAAACTTCCCACATAAAAACTCATAGTAGTAGTCATTAACACATGTCTTTTTTTTTAAAGTAACACAATGGTTTTGTCATCGATTTAGTTACACATGTTATATTTATCACGTGACAAAGAGCCATTCTTATGCAATGCTATACTTTTTACAGTAAAACAACCGCTAGGGATCAAATTAGTGATAGATAAGTGAATAGAAGGGTACCTTTCCACTAGGGACGTGAGAGGTAGCTCAGCTAATCCACAAATAGAAATGAAACGAACGGGCAAATCACCTGATATCGGTAACCGATGCCCATAGAAATAAGAAACAGCAAAAGCACCAGTAATTAAGAAAAGATAAAAGAAAGTATTGAATCCCAAGCCCTCAACTGTTATTCCACCTGTCCTTTGATGGCTAACTTAAGGAAGATAGTAGTTAATGTCCTGGCGGGCTTCACGGTAATATAATAATACCAGCAATGATATTTATAATATAATCCTCGCGTTCATCAATACCACCAAGAACTACCGACTTCTATCGCCTTTTACGACATCTTTGTGCATTGAATTAGATTCAGTTATCCATTACAATCAAAATGCGGTGCTGATTCCATGAATACTTAGTTTATAATGTTATTGAATAACAGGTAATGTTTTATTAACATTCGAGTCGAGTTCATTGACATAGTACGCACCCAATCATTGAAGTGGAACCCTACGTCATTAAACTATGATAGACCAAGGGGTATTCCCGTTGAGACGTCGGTTCGAGCACGGGGCTCTAAGTAATAGGTCTTGCGAAATCGAGTGTGTTAAAGAGATTGGTAACGTGACGAGTTTATCTTATATTAGTCACTTCATATTGGTATGGTAACATATGACGTCAGCTGTGTATGTAACATTGCCTGGTCACTGACCACCATGACCAAGGGTAACTTTAAAAGATCTCGACCTCGAAACCCAGTTAGTAGGAAATCTGCCCACGAATTCAGAATTCTGTTATCGATTCTATACGAGAGCAGACATTCTTGGAAGAGTTAAATGTTTGGTCTTGCGTGTATTTGATGTTTTACTCCTGTTAACACTCTTAAAGCGAGAGTATGTATGTAAGGACATATTTATTGAAGTTTATTCATTAAGAATAGATTTTCATATAATTATATACAAGCTGGAATATGATACCAGCTTATAATACAGTGAACACCAATATATTACATAATACCGATTAATGTTATATAGATAGATATATGAACAAGCCGATTCAATAAATTCCGATTCAATACCCACTAATTAGTAGGATCTATACAAATATAATTCCCTGCATCTCCGACAAATATTTCTATTGAGTAGGGGTGAACGATGGTCGGATTTAAATCGATTTTATAGCTCCTAATAGTTCATAATTATACCACAATCGATGGGTAAATTAGGGTATAAGCAAAATATTGGCGAGCCGTGTAGCGAAAAGATTGCCATACCGGACTGCTATTCAAAGGTTCACGGGTTTGAAACGAGGCAGAAGATTTCATGGTGAGTTTAAATTTTTATTGATGGTGTGTGTGTGTGTTGTCTATGGCACCCATGACCCAGGAAATCCTGGAGTAGTGCTATGAGTATGCGTTTCATATTATTATTATTATTATATATATTATCAAACATCCTTAATTATACATTTTACATAGCTTTAACGCTGATTTATTTAATCGCCTGTTGTTTTTCTTCATTTGCGTTAAATATATAACGTTATGTATATAATATAATTTTGAATGAATCGTGTTTGAAAAGCAGCGACAGTTTAATGGTCCGGACGTTGGTCTCCCGAACGTGTGGATCTGACTTCAAATCCTGTACACACTAGTAATTTACAATATGTTATGTGAAAGAAAGTTTCGTTTAAAGAAAATATCGCGACTAAACCTGCACTCCTGAGAGTACTACATAATATTCTAGAGAGTGTGTGAAGCCTGCCATTACGAACCTACTTGATCAGCGTGGTAGGCTGTAACGTATACCTACACCATACACTGCGAGAGAAAACCCGAGCCCAGCAGTGGGAAAATTATTGGGACATTTGGGATAATAACCATAAATACTCATATCTCCATCAACATAGAAAAATTAGCAATCCATCTTGTGTATAATATAATAAATTTTACTTCATTCGAATAAAAAAAATCCTATCAACCATAACAAATTAATCGTCCGATTATATTCCTTTTTATACACCAATTAATATAATATGATAAGCTTAATTAGAATCGTGATTGAAAATTAATATCTAACGCAAATTAAAATATCATTACAATAAAACGAGTAATAAAATCTTGGATAGCATAAACTGAAATCGATGTTCATAAAAATCGAATCGTAACGTGCCTCCCTACCGAGGTCACGACCCCTACGCCCGTATCATCTAATCAGATTAAGAGAGGCCACTCTATAAGATGTCCCTCTCATTGAATGAGGTTCATCTGTTGGGGGTATTAGTACAGAAAAGATAAAATTGTACTCAGTATTGGTACATTAACGCTATGATTGGAGTGATGTGACAGACGAAAATAAGATACATTGTTGAGAGAATAGAGTTTATTTTGGATTGTAGATAGCCCGGTATTTCTTATAGCTGGCTTGGCAATATGGAAAGTTCTTGCTAATTTACTAATATGCTTAGGGAAGCAATATTGTGAATCTGATAGGAGGTATTCGACCGAAGACTGTCGAGTGTTTTCTATGGTCGGTTAAATTTAAATCGACTATTTGATTTATTGTTAGTAATATGTATTTATCGGGTATTACTTCTCACAAAGCTGCTAGTTGGAATGGTAACAAAGAAATAAATAGCTTTGTTTTACGCATATACATAATTATAATCTACACTATATACCATTCAAGGTCAGGTCATCACTTTGACTTGTCCGATATCAACATCTGACCACATAGCGCAGATATATTTAAAACCGGAAATCTGTACTTCTGGGTTGATATAATATTGACCACACTGACAATATGGTAAGAAATTATAAAGGTTTTCTTAGGCTTGGTAGTCCTCCGCACGTAGACTGAAGTTGATTTTTTTTCTTGTCTACCTATGAGTAGGAGGTTATCGTTGAAAAAGTATTGCAAATATATTCACTAATCTGTTTGCGAAATATATATATATATATATACATAGAGTCAAGTAGTAATTCATAAAGTTACTCGTGATATTACAATACAAATGTGATATTCTGACATTAAAATTTATGACGAAATTATACATTTGGTCAAAGGTAATGTTTTGTCAACTTACCCTTACAAGTTATCCAGATTCTATAAATATCCAATTGTACTCGGCTAACAATTTACTTACAACAAAAAATGTAATTTCAGTTCATGATGACTGATAGAAAAATGCTATGACAGCTACAAATCCAGTCTAAATTTAGATAGAATCCAATCTAAATAAGTTTCTTTGTACCTAAATTCTATTCAAATACAACTATTTTATTAAAACCAAGGCAGCATAAATAAAATTTGCTTAAATTCCTGTAAAAGGATCTCCGAGTCCCAGTCGCACATCATCGCCGCTGCAATATCCGAGTCGCTGCAATTCCACGAACACTAAACTCTCATTCTTTCGACGTCGGAACTGAAATATAACAGCGAAATAATACCAACAGAATATACACTACACGTGAGAATGTTATCTGTTTAGGTACCTGCTGCATAGCACGCGATGAATATCAGTTAACAGCTTTATCTTTGCAATATATCCAAAATCAGACAAACGATATTATAACGTGTAACGATACTAATAAACGTATACAAAACATATTTTAATTCTAAGTCTAATTAAATTACGGTTGAATTTCGAACGATAACATGTTTTCTTTATTACAAAATTGTCCCTGATCGTTGCTTGTATTTAGAAGATACTTAATTTATAAATAAATGTATAGTTTTATAAAATCATCCCAGTATTATTTATCCTCTAAGTTCCCTCTTCTGCAACCGATCCTTAGTGTATCTGGTCATGATTGACACTGAAATGTATTGTCATCGGAGCTGAAGTAATGAGTAAAATTTTAGCTTTGTAGAATAAGAGTAAGTTCTAATTCGGGTTTCTACATTTGACCTAAACAAATGTAACAAATCAAAGTAAATGCAAGATAAATAAAAGTTTTTTAAAATGTATTAGATATCTTTAGACTATTTGTATGTTTAGCTTAACCAATTTGAATGTAGTTTTCACTGACTATTGTACTAAACTTGAGGTATTAATTAGTGTTAATACAACTAAGGCAAAGGTTTCCTGAACCGAAGTGCTACTAGAATACTAATACACATGAAATAAAATACCTAAAAGTGTTAACGCTTCAAATAAGAATGAAAAATCTATTGATTTCAACCTCGACAAGTATTAAATACAGCAATTGATATATGTTTTTATTTAAACCATTTAATAGATATTATAATTATTTAATGAATATTCATTACATTTTAATATACAAATTGAATGTTATTGCATTGTAATGACTTTTCACTTGATTAGTATTAATTTATTTCTATAAAAATTTGCATGATGCATTGCTGAACAAATTTAAATTAATTTACAATATCATGAATGCACGTTTGTTTATTAAACTAATTTATCTAATGATGCATAACATATATATTTATTACCCGGCTTATGTTTATTAATAGTCGTAGATTAATCGCTTCCAATTTAAATGTATTACTATTTAATATTCTTTGACTTTTCTTAATTTATTTCTCAATTTCCATTGAGATGATTCATCAAAGAAAAGTCAATAGTGTGATAAAACTATCTATACTAATATTATAAATGCAAAAGTGTGTTTCTTTGTTTGTTATCTCCACAGTCCTTCTTTCTCGGCGCATCAAACGCTAACACACTCATAACACTGCAGTAGGATTCCCTGTCGCGGATGGCATGTACAACACAAATAATACGTTACTAACATCCATGACCTGAGAACAAATATTTATCTGTCAAAAAATAATCTTTTATTGCCGTTCTAACACGGTAACGTAACATCTAGTAATATATATTGTTTAAATAAATACACAATTAAATAGAATTAATTGTGAAACACATACTCGCCTGCAGTGAAACAAGATTTTTATTCCGTTGAAGCACCATACCGACCGAGACCATACGTCAAAACGCCTAGATATCACCAACAGCGTATCCCAAAGCAAAATTGCCCACCATTTAAGTTGATATACCGTCCATTGTTCCTCAAGTCCTCACTCCAGTTGTACTCGTAGAAGTTAGAACTGCAGTGGACATCGGACCATTAGTAAGTTTCACGGGCCGAGCTGGAACAGTGATGGATGTAGCTAGGAGCGTGTAGGCGATGCATACGTTCAACAAATAAGGAATAGTTGACAAATTCAGTGAGGTCGGGTTCGGACCGTGTTCATGGTGCCGCAAGATGTATGGAGTCGAAACTGATTGATGGTGCCATGTGGGCACAGAATCAAGGCACGTTTCGTTCAACGGGACACTACAAGATCGATAACATTGGATTCTGGAAGCATTTAGGACAATTACGTTTTTTTTGCTTATTGCTGTTCTATTGACGCTTCGGTATACTCAACTTCTGGACCAGATGGAGTAAATCAGTTTTCTTTTCTCATAAGGGAAGAGGACAAACGTTTAATAATTAATAATTTTATGTTCAGTCGGCACAAACTACAAAGCTTACAATATTTAGGTATCTTGCCTCCCTTTCGGTAAACCCATGAATTAAGATAAACTAAGGGAATATCAAGTGGTTTTAACTCCATCTTCTCGTCTTTTCCCGTCTGAATTACATGTATAAGTAAATTCTCCAAGTATTACGGTTCTAATTAAAAATCGTATTCAAATTATGAAATTATAAACCTGAAAATTTAAATTTCGAATCCAGACTGTTAAACTACAAAAAAGCTTCTTGCTATCCGCTTGTCTGTTTACTAATATATTTAACTATATTATTCGTAACATGAAAACGCACTTTAACTTCGATGACAAACTTTCCCAATATAACTGGTAAATAAAACAGACTCGAAGAATTCCATCAAGCGTGCCTGGCAAGTATACAAATGCACAAACATTAAACTCGCCATGTTCCGCGAGGAGAAAATTTTCTTTTTCGTCTTGCACCTTATTCTCCATCTGCCGGCACATAAATTTGTCAAAATGATAACCCGAAAAGACACTGAAAGGCCGTAAGTTATGTGTACGGGAGCCTCGTAAATAATGCTCAACATTTTGTACACGTCGGCCCGACGCAGGCTCTTATGACCACGTAAAAAGGGCCATTATCGCGTGACAGTTATGAAATTGCGTACACTCTGGCCCGTTACGTTGAAATTAATTACGCATACGAATGCGTCGTTTTAATTGTGATATGTCAGTTTTGGGGGCGCATTCCGGAGAGTTTAATACGTACGGGAAGGTGGGAATCGTCGTTTAGTCATTTCTGAATTTCTGACGTGATACTTTTGTTTTAAGCGTACTGCCGAATTTGAAGGAATGGTTTTATAAAAGCTTTTATTAAACTTGTAAAGATACATTTACATCGTCAGTGTGTTCCTTTGGGTCAAATTTTGCAAGTTGCATTACAAAATCCTTAATCTTATCATACGAAGTTGAAATTTTATACACAGTTTAAATTTTTGTAACAATCTTTTTTTCTTAAGTACACATTTATTGATAAGGGGGTTAGGAATTATCTTGTTTTTATGGAAAACCATACATAAATGCTAACGATCATCAATTAAACAAGTTAAGTAGAAAATAGTCAATTTCGAATCGAATTTGTATATGGATTTTCACACAAAATTCAGTACTATTTTTGGACTCTATTCGGATATTTCACGTTTTAATAATAAAGACATATAATTTCTTGAATATATTTTAAACTCTAAAAGTATTTTAAAATTAATGGAAAACAAAACCGTGGATTTAGAGGCAAAAACAGTATAACATTAAGTGCACGTTGTAACGGCTCGTGATACGTTTTTTGACGTATACGGTCAATGTTCAACCGACAATAGACGCTGTGTGAACATGACGTGCATTTTTACACACTTTCTGTTGTCACTATGGTCGTATTCGACGGCATATGTCAAAATAACCCACGGCGTAGTCGCCGTGTGAACCAATCGCAAAGCCCATCAACAGCTGTTGATACTGCAACGGAACGATCAACGTCAACATCTGACAGTTGCTGTCATTCCTCATTCAAACGTCTTACGTCACGCGTCAACTGAAAGTCCTCTATTCAAGCAACTAACTTCTATCGCTTTCTACTTTCGATTTATAACGAACTTAACAAATAAAACACTTAAAAGATACAAGTTTATTTTTCCGAATAAATATAAATCCTTGTTATCATCAAAAACAATAGCAATCAAACAAAAAAAATGACAATCAATTGACAACTAGAGATGAAAACAGTTGCGGACTGGTGTCCTATTATATTTCCTTCCATACATTTAGTTAAATCAAAGTATCAGCTTCCAACTTACACAACGTAAGTAATCATATAGTAAAAAATATAGAATACACATCATACATACATCATAGCTCTAACTATCCCATTACTGGGCTTTAAGCTCCTCTCACAGGATAAAGGACCCGTAGAATTCACAATTAATCATAATTCATATTAATTTCTGGACAACAATATATTATTCAGCATATTAGGCTGGACGTAGCATACGATGCCAAAGACATAAGAGTAATCACTAGTAATGACTATTAAAATATCCCTGCACTAGGAACTAACCACACCCTATGTCATCCACAACCCAAACGGCCGAGCCGAGGACATACTTTAAACCCCGCCGGGAATCGACTTCAGGACCCCTCCCTTCGTAGGCAGATTAATATCAACTAGGCTACGTCTGTCATCGTCGTTAGGCTAGGGTTGTCTATAATTAATACAAATATACTTATACCTTATCCAAGTTCCGAAAAGAATGTTTACTAACAAACGCTGCCTAGCAACCGATAACAGACAGATACTAATA
>DWPA01004263.1:0-13013 GCA_018251375.1 Calpodes ethlius | reverse complement strand
CCACTGCTGGACATAGGCCTCCCCTAATTTGCGCCACACAGACCGGTCCTGAGCCTTCTGAATCCAGCGAATACCCACTGTCTTCTTCAGGACGTCAGTCCATCCGAATAAGACTATTTTTAACAATCTATTATTTCTATTCTATATTATATATATATCTAATGATAAATTAGATAAGTTAGTTGGTAAATACATTTCATCACAACCGATAACTGTGCCACTGCTGGGCTCGGGTCTTCTCTTACAATATATAGGAGTCGAGTAAGAAAACGTTGTGAAAACGGGATAACACGGGCTGGCCGTTTTTAATTGATTATTCTCTAATTAACGGGGATGAATCCGCTGGGCATTACTAGTATATATATATATATATATAAATGAGTATAATTGTGTCCAGGAGTGACGGCGGCGCTGGAGCGAGCGCTGTCCCGCTACATGGAGGTGGCGACGAGCGCGCACGCCGTGGACAAGCGCGAGCCGGAGTACGCGCTCTATGCGCCCACCAAGGCCGTCCTCAACATATACAGGTAAAGTGCCGTAACAGACTAAATGACATGATTAAATGTATCTTTTACGATTCTATAAAGGACATACAGACAAACATTCATTTTTATATATATAGATAATAACTTTCTGTATCTTCAGTGTAAAGCCAGCGATCTTCGAACTGGTGCTGACGGCCGCCATCATGGCTTACCTGGCGCTGGTCTACGGCGCATTGCAGCTGTTCCCTACCTTCTACCGCCACTACGCGGGCTTCGTCGCAACCAATCACAAGGAGCACTAGAGAAGCGGAAAGAAGCTAGGTAACCGTAAAGAGGAAGTACAACCATTATAGCTACTGCAACCAAACGAAGCACACAACCGTAAGGATTCACTGTAGTCATAAGAAGCTACCATAACTGTAAGTAGTAACCATGATTAACGTAACCGTTAGTAGCTATCTCAACCGTAGAAAGTATCGCAACCAAAGGAAGCTGACATAACCATGAACTCTAGTGAATATTGGTAGGTTTTCTTATAACACAGTATATCTAAAGGTTAACTCATGTTAAATAATATCAGAGGAAAATTCTATAAACTTATTATGGTATATTGGATTCACTCGTCTGCTTAGATATCTGTTGTAAGAAATATTGAGTCTTTGATGTCTGTAATAATCTCAAGGGCATTCAAGAAATAAAACAGTTATAATCCTTTTTTAAATAAATATGTTTTGTCTTTTACCTTCGCATACATTGTTGTATATGCCAAAAGGAGACAAAACATATATTGGGTTTCAAATATGGTGAAGCCGGGTAACCTTGAATTTCGAACACGATATTTTTCTTGTGGGTTTAGTGGCAAGAAATATAACGTGTGCATACTTGAGTAAGATAAGCTGGGTTAGATTAGGTTAGGGTAAATTAAATTGAAACAGAAATAGGAATTCCGATATAAATAGAAATAGTAATACAAATAGAAACAGAAATAGTAATTCAGAAATGAAACAGAAATAGTGATCCAAATCCAGATATAAACGGAAATATGCCCTAGGTAGCGGGGGTTCAAAATTACACAGGTAGTCGAAGTTACCCAACATTGATTGTATGTTGATAATATTAACGAACGAGGCCAAAGTTTGTGTTTATGGACAAATAATCCTTGTGCGTGTGTAATATTTCGTAGTGTGGTAGGAGCGCGTAGGTTTTTGTCGTCTATGGGTAGTGTTGCGGATTCTGAAGCCCTGTATTGATCAGTTGGAATTGTGAATAACGTATCTCAGAGGAGACTTTGGTTTTATTTTTGATTTTATTTATCATAGCTACTGCTTCAAATTGTCATTGCGCGTGTTGCTCCAACGTTTAGATAATCAAAATATAATAGATAATTCATTAATTGATATATTCTTCAGTCAAAATGTCGGTTAGAACCAGTCTGATGCGTGAGTTCAGTTGTCAGTTTTGATAACCCTAGCATTTATGCCCCAATTCTCTTTAAAGTCTCCGGTTCTTTTTGCAGGCAACGCGTCTGTAATTCCTTTATTGTTACGCCTTAGGGGTAATTAATCCTTATCATTTTCATTTGTCTGTTTAAATTAAAAATAAATTGAAGTAAGTTGGTTTATAATGTTTTTGTAGTATTACACGTTGGCTAACAGAAAAAAATAATTAATTAATTACTTATGAAGCAACCCTGTGAATAAATTAAAAGTTTATATCCTGCGCTTTGGTCTTACATTGAATTTTCAGTCATGACTAACATTTGTGTTTTAGAAATATAATTCTGGTATGGTAGTGTGTGAGCATTTTTTCTTTTATTTATTTTAATATATTCACAAATTCAACTGATCGATACTAAGGATGTAACATTCTAAATCTGTAGGTTAGACAACGAGCAATAATTTTAATATACTTTTGTAATTTTTCTAAACGTTTCAATGTTGTAGTGTAGAGTACGTCTGCGCTGAAAGAAATTTTGATGTCGTCATCGCCACACTGTACCAGTTTAGTTTGAGCTCTGGTTTCTTTAAACGTGGTCATGATTTAAGATCTTTAATTTTGGTGAATATAGATTCAAATTGCCCATACCATTTTGAACTAAGTTTCCTTGTAGTGGTTATGGGGATGTATTAAAAATTCATGTTTTCGAAAAGTTAGGGAAGTTAATTCAAAATTATTTATTCGGTATTTTAAATTATGTTATAGATGAATTGCGAGGAATTATAAGACGATATATAATTATAAAAGTTAATTAACTTATATTTGGCAAAGGGAGATCTCAGGAGAGGCGTGTTGCCTGGCGCGTGGCCGGAGCTTGTATATATGCAAACGTTCTAAAAAACTTTGATAGCGCGTAACAGGTAGGGCATGACGTCAGCATATGACGTGTATGCTATGCGATGCCACCACAAGAATATAAATATTATTGTTAGCATATTACTTGCATTTTTTAATAAACAAAACATTTATGAAGACATTTCCTTCATGCAAATCCTTACATACATTTTTATTTTGGTTATAGATTTTACTTGAACTATTTTAGTCGGTCTCAAATCTGCTAGAAATATATTTATAAATATCACTATAAAATCTATGGATATCGCTCGCAGTGTTTTGTGGAAATTGTAGTCGTTTTGTGAACATTCATTATTTTTAATTGTAAGTGTTATGAACATAGTGTTTATATAGTTTAAGTACAATCACCTTGTGACGACAGTTATGTCGAATGGCGGGGTCTCAAAGTAGTATAAAGTTAAAGTCCACGGAACTAGTTTAAAGTTAACTTTAATTTTACACTTTTCTTTTTGTTTTTGCGATATATAGATAGTATGTTAAAAGAGTTTTACTTTAAAAGAGTTATTGGTCTAATGGACACCACCTTCTAAACAATATTAATACAATCAATATATTATATATAATCATAAATAGTATGTTAAAGTTTTAACATACTACTGAAACTGAATAGTTTATTCAGTCATTAAAATCGAACAATTTTTTCGTTAAATTTCATTTCTAAAAAAAATTTTGAAATTCTATTATCTATCCAAATTTTATGTAACTATTATCTTGTAAAGTGTAAACAAATTATTGTAAAAATTACAATTTGCCAAGGAAGGTATATTTCTATGTACTGTGGTGTTCATTGGGTCACCCCGGTAAAAAAAAATAGTAACTTTTTTTAAGGCTGGTTTTCTTGAATTTTGTCTGGATACATATCTTTTATCTATATTAAATTCATTATAAGTTAATCCCGGACATCTGAATCGAGACTTGTTTTATTAGGTCAAAACAATAGTAGTTGGTTCATTTATGCTACTTAGTTGGTCGGCAACCTGTTTGAGCTGAGCCTAATGCAATTGATGATCCATTGGAGATATATATGATCCGTTGGAGATATATATATTGTTCGATGGCCTGGTTCTGTTTAAAAAGGAAATAAAACTAAGTTTTTTGATTGCTGAGGTTTTTTTATGAGTATTTGAAATTAGAATTTTTTTTTCGTGTCCGGGGATACAATTTTAAAACGAATTAATGCATTTAAGATGAAAGCTAGTATGTACTATTATTATTTACATTAGCATTTGTGTTTTTTTTTTCTTTTTTCTGTGAAGTTAGGGAATGGATTGTGAATTTTATTTGTTGTGTTATGCTTAATTTAATATTCTATTGTTGCATAGTATTATTTTTGTTTGAAGAACTTACTGTAAAGACGGTATGAGGAATATAAGGTAAATATCGGTTTCTTTCTTAACTTTTTGGGATACCTGGTAATATTTGTGTCGTTAAATGGATAATGTTTGAACAACTAATTTATTTTCAAAATAACTAAGGTGTTTTACAAGTTTCATGAGAATTTATCTTTTATTCATAGTCATAAATGTCATGTCATTTTCAACTTTTTCTTGGTAGAACTTGGTATAGATGGTTCATAATTTGTATCGCCCTGGTATGTATGAGTTATAGAGTGTATATAATTATTATAAACTTTATTTCAACAGTTTTTTTGCAGATTAGTAAACGTAAGTTTTGCTGACCATTCGTTACTATAACTCCGCGTTGACAATTCAATCTAATATTCCGACCGTACACAGTAACTTTAAGCCGTTTACGTGTTAATGGTAGGACGAAAAGTGTGATAAGAATATATCGATGACCCCGACGAATAAAGCGGTAACTGTTAAATTAAAACTTTTCATGAAAAAAAGAAAAAACATTCGTTGTGACTAATTCTGTTGAAAAATAAGTTACCAAAAACTCGTCAATCGTAACTCCGAAAATAATAATAAAATACGTTAGGGCCAGATTGCATAGATGTCTTACAAGTAGATTCCAACATACATACATAACATGAAGAGTCAGTAATAGCACATTACCGCGTTTTTCGTCGGGGCGTCGATATATGTTTGAATTTAAATACGTTTTAATACATATTATTTTCGCCGTCCTAGCTTCAAGTTCCTTGTATGAATGTAACAGAATATTATCATAATAATTATAAATTATTTATTGAATTATATAGAATGTTTGCTTCGGTTTTTATATAAGCACGGTATATGATTATGAAGTATATAAGCACAGTGTAGGATAATGATAGAGACGCGTAGTGATCAAGTGACCATTTCTCCACAGTTAACCATCAGTTATGACGGTGCGGTCGTTGTTGTCTGTTATATAAACTCAAATTATACAATTGGCTGAATTCTATTTTGCTGCTTCAATATATATCTAACTTTTGTAAGCAGCGCCATCTTGCGGAATTTCAGAAGAACTAAATTTTGATCTATCTATTTACTATTTTTCAACACTCTTTCCTCTGTCTTCAGTTCACTGGAATCATGCAGTTTATTAACAATAATCTATATTTCTTCAATAAGTCCTACTTTATATTATGGATACCAGTGACCAGTCGTGTGAGTTTAAAAACTAGAATGAAAACTAATGTACGGATTAATATGTAAGAGCTGTGACTTGTCTGTCTCTGTACTGGTTTCGTACACTGTGATGTACAGATAGTGCCAAAAGTTGTTTTAAGGTTGAACGAAGTGTCTAATGAATAAGTTTGGCTTTCACGTAATTCACGATATTCATTATAATAATATTTTTTTATATTAATAGATAGTTAAATTATGAACTCTGTCAATCAAGATGCAAAATTTAAGGCAGAAAATATTGTTTTGACGTAATCGAGTTAAGTCTACTACTACTTTGGTCATTAATTTCTCCAGGGACATTAGATAGATATACAAAACGGTTAGTACATAACAGCCTAACTATTCGTTAAGTCCGTTGCCATGACAACGCGAGACACTTCGTTCGATTTTAATCGATCGTATAAGCATTTTGTGTCGATCATTCGATTACATAACAACATCGATTTATCAAAACTTTGCTGTGAAGTATCAATAAGTATATTGAACTAGTCTGTTTGATTGATGTAGTCAATATTATCGACAGATAGTAAGCCAAAATACATAGTCATTTCTTTTGATCTATTGAGGTCTGTTGTATAATGTCACCGTGCGAGTGACATGTGTCAAATGTTACCGAAATGTATCGTTTATTTGATATACAGGCTGCAAACCTTTATATTTTAGTTTTATACTTAAAAATGGTTATATCTCATGTAAAATAAAGCCATTTGTAAAATCATTTGCTGGTTGATAAAGAATTTACTTGTATATTTATTCGAGTGGAACTTTATAATCGATTTTATGTGATTTTAGAGTTAATCTTTCGCGCTATGATACCGGTGATGTTAAATACTTGTTATTTTTATATTATATCTTGCAGTTGATAGTTTGCTATTTATTTTAAATTATTTGGTATAGACTTATAACGCCTACATGGTTCGTTTCTTGGTAACATGTTGGTCTAAAGTGAAGCGTAAACAATATGTACGTGTGTGGTAATATCGTGTATTCACGACCGCCGACACGCAACGATTTCCACACTTCCACAATTTGGACAGTGTGGAAATATGTTTTATTTAACAATGGAAAATGCCTAAACGGTAATTAAATTGGAAATGTGTTTTTTATCCACGTATGGCAACATTTTCACCTTATTTAGGTCGCCTTTAAAAGCTGAGTTCGTGTACATGGTAATAATAAAAAGGTCAGATTTTTCGGCATGTTAACTTTCAAACTTATCCAATACCATACTGACTTATCTAGATTTGAAATGTAAGGTTTGCAGCCAGAGAGAGAGAAAGCTTATGTATGTATCTTAATAATAATATTGGTCAAGAATAGAAAAGGCCTTCAGATAAGTTTGTATTTAGAAATAAATGTGAGAAAGTATTTACAAATTGCCACTACTTAATATGCCCATTATATTATAAAATAATTTAGTCGACAGTCAATTCAAATACTTCAACGACATGAAACGTAATTTTGACTTTGACAGTTAATAGCTCCGTCAGTGACAGTTTAAACAATATGGCGAAGGTTTTACG
The DNA here is from genome assembly GCA_018251375.1 of Calpodes ethlius. Classification (NCBI taxonomy): domain Eukaryota; kingdom Metazoa; phylum Arthropoda; class Insecta; order Lepidoptera; family Hesperiidae; genus Calpodes; species Calpodes ethlius. The sequence goes on along the minus strand of DWPA01004263.1, from coordinate 6,077 downwards.
TTCTGTCAGACACCCTCTGTATAATACAGCACAGATAATTATATGTATAATGTTAAAAATACAGATTAAAATTTTATTCATTACCTTTTATTGATTTTAAGAATAAATTAGTATTGATGCGTTTAAGTATACATTTCATATTATTAATATATTGTAGTGTGTCCATGTTTATAAATTTAGACAACTTTCTTTTCAATATAAGAAAAACGCTTGCATGAATGTGTTATATAATTTCTATATTCCAATAAGTTGAATAATTATGCATAATTATTCGGCGATTGCTCATAAATTTAATGACATACAAATTTGTTTAGGTTGTACGATATATTTAGTTATAATGTTATTGGTAATTGCTGTTTTCGCCCGCCCGAACAAATAAGGTGGTTGTAAGCGAAAATGCTGTCTGCATGGGTTTGAAAAAAAATAAACTTTGTTTTGAATTTTGTCTTTTTTTTTTCATAAATCTTTAAATAAAGAGTCTTATATATGGAAAATAAATGTACACAAAATGTAAATATAGTTTTTATTGAGGCTCATATATTAACTTAAAAATATTAAATTACACAGCAAGGATTATATAATAAGCTACCAGAAAGTGTTGCCATAATATGGCACAATATTTGAGTATTACATCTTACACACAATATAACATAATTATTTATAAACTTTATTTTATAACATATGATACTATGACAGTAAATAAAAAATATTTTTATTATTAAAGAAATAAGTATCGCTTAAAAATTACATGACTGAATTTAAGTATTTTTTTTGTTTAATTTTTGTTTTTAAGGTTCCCTTAGTTATATGTAACATTTATATTATGTATACTTGGTTCAAATAAAATATCTATATTTTGGTTGAATTAGTCAAAACTACATTTAGAATTTTTACCATAAAACTATAAAATTTATAGATTATTTTTTATCATTAAAGTAAGTATAAAATGCAAAACCTGATTCACGTACGTCATCAAAAGATATTATTTTATATAAGCACTGTAATTATATACATAACATTTCTTTTAAAAATAACGAATTCATTTAATATTTGTTTATATTTAATTAGTTTGAACACAAAATCTCAAAAGTACAACTTAAGTGTTTCTGGAAAGATAATTAAAATGGTTTACATTTAGTTACTTAGCTACCGACACGTTTGCGACGTTTATGCTACTATTAGCAACAATCGTAGTGACGGCTGCCGTCTGGTGGAGGTCCGTGACAACGTAATGGCGGGAAACGCGTTCCGTTTGTTTGGAAGACGACGAGAATATTTAAAATGAGGGAAGTCGACGTGTCAGACCATTCTATTTTAGATTTTGAAACCAAACATAGAACTTGGATTGTAAAAATCTATTATAACAAATATATTTAAAGTTGTTTGGTTGGTTTTATTAGCATACCTAACATTATTGTAACCATTGCTTGTGTTGCGAAAAATATAAAGATAACATAAGTGTTTTATCTCCTTGCTTCTCTATGAGACATAATTAATAAGGATGATACAAGTCGCGTGTTCTTCGACTGTAACATCCAGATGAACAGATCAATAATTACAGTTTAACAAAACTCTTCTCAGTGACACAGAGGGTGGCTTATCCTTCAAATACTTCAACAGAACTGGCTCCGTTGATATCCTTCAGTTCTGCAGACTTGAACGTTGCTACGAAATTAATTTTGCCCAATTTCTGAAAAAGATAGAAAAGTTTAGTGTGGTTGAAATATACTCAGAGTGAGATTGTAGAGTTCTTGTTTCCAAACGAAAATGTAGAAGTGCTAAGTTACGGTCATATCAGTGTCCTAACGTGTTAATTGTAATAATCGTCAATAATTTTGAAATATTGAGTCAGATCTCTAGAGGTACGTACTGAAAATCGGCACGAACTTTCGGGACAACCTAATATTATTATTGGGGTTCGTAACAGAGTATATAGAAAGAAGTACTCACGGTGGGCTGTATGGGGAGCTCGGCGACCACAGCGCCACGCGGGGGCGTGTCCGCGGCGGGGAAGCGCAGCGTGCGGCCCGCGATGCCGGATGACGTCACGCGGAACTCGCAGCCGGTGAGCGCGCGGTCCAGCGGGTTGATGAACGACAGCACGGCCGTCGCCGGCTGGTCCAGCACCAGGTCCTCGTTGAACTGGAATGGATGTTTAGATTTAGAGGACTCGGGAAGCGCTTGTGTGGGTACTAGCGGACTCGGTTAAATTTAGAGATGTCAATCAGTGAAAACGTAGCATTGCACATTTGTCCAAAAAAAAGTGTTTTCGAAGTTTAGATACCAACTTCTTTAATGCAAACTCACAAACAATGCCTCTATAAAATAGAAGTATTAAATTACAGATTAATAAATAATTGCGCATAAGTTACAGACAATATTCAAACACATTCGACAGTTTTGTTTATAATGTTAAGTTGAGTTTGTTGCAAACGTATTGTCGAGACATCATGATGAGACCGTTGATATGTCACGTCCGATCTGCTGGAAATTTGGTGACATACCCTCAAAGGCTAGATTTCTCGTTGTTTTGAAATTTTAAAACCTCGAATCCATCAGAGATATATGAGTTAATGAGGCGTGCGGGAAGAAAACCGACCAATAGGATTACTGAGTAAAAATAAAGTAATCCTATTGGTGGACCTTTTGGAATTGTTACCTTGCATCTTGCAGCTTCTGGTGGAATCTCAACCTAATTGTCTAAAGTGCCTTGAATTAATCTGATACCTTGATGCTAATGTTAGGCTTGAGGATCTGGAAGTCATCGTCATCCGCCCACGACTGCTTGGTCTCGTCGACGATGGCCATCGCCGAGATCTTGATGTTGCAGTACTCCACCAGCTTGGGCAGGTACTCGTCCGGTTGCACCACGATGCTTACTTGTTCCGCTACAAGGAAATACAGATTATAGAGGCAAATAATACCTAATATTTTTTTTTATTACATCTATTCGGAGAATTAATTTGCAAACTCGAATACGGGGAGTAAAATAGCAATTTTTGTTCAAAATGTGGACTTTATCAGTTTCAACCATGAAAGAGCTAGATTGCATATTTTGTATGAAAAAATTACTGGCTGTATGATAATGACAACCGTTCGAGAGCCAAATTAAAAATAAAAATAAACGGATAAAAATCGCGCGAATTTTACCGCCATAATTGTAAACAGATTAAAATTTTGCGTAACTAGAATGATAAGACCTATATTTTACTTAGAAACTCATTGTCTTCCTCAAGTAATGATCTATTGTTATTCGTAGGTTATATTAATTTATTTTAAAATTTTGTTATCACAAAATTAGAGAATAGAGTGAATAGAGGGTCCACCTCGGACAGCATTCTATTTTAATATCGAGTGGTCTCAAGCTCTCAGCCGAGACATCCAGACAAACCGTAGCAATATCTTTATGTCATAAATGCTTACTTTTCTTAGGTCCCACGGAAACCTTTCCTTCCACTTTCTTCACGATATCAGCTCTGACGCCATTGTAGAACACGCTGGTGGCTGTCAGCGCAGCTTTGATGTTGCGAACCTGTTAACATATTTACATGAATTACATGCTGTTTCAGAAGAAACATTGAAATTATTAAGATCACAATTTGTGTGGTCAATAAATTAAGGAATTCTAAGATTTTCCCGATTTTCCTTGGGAAGTTATGGTAGAGATACATTCATTCCCACTTTTATAATCAGTCACATACCCAATGCTATGACTATATACTGGATTAGGAGAGGATAAAATTACAAATTATGAAAAGAATCATGAAAAGTTACAATGCTATCTAAGTTTATGTCCGACCGTTATTAAATAATTAGCTTAAAGATATACTGTAAAAAAATGGATCCGAAAACTCACATCGTCCGAGTTATTGACGATGTCGACAACCACGCGGAACTCCTTGCCGATCTGGACAGTGTCGATGTCTGCCAGGTTGAAGCTGATGTCGTTGGTCAGGGCGCTGGCCACAGCGTAGTACCTTTAGACATCAATACATTATATTGGTTAGTTATATTAGTAATATGTATTTTATACTAGATTCTCAGTTATGAGAGGCAGGGACTAATCTCTATATGAGGTTTTTGACCTATATGTCCAGAGTCGTATGAAAATGAGAAGTGTCAGTATTTGAGATTGCCAATAGAACTACAGGTAAATTTATTGATTAGGTAGGTCTCGAAGTAGTGTTAGCTTAGGGTCCACAAATTGACAATCCATCTGTGATCAGATCCCGCTACTGATCAAATAGATGGTTTGTGTAGACAGATAACTAAAATCCTGGCTAGTCTCTTATTTTGAGAAAGATTAATGTGTCATTTTCATTTAAGATAGTTCTTCCTCAACAACTCGTTCAAAGAATTTCCTTCAGTGAATCTTTATATAGAAAATCTGAATAAAATGTTCGAACAAACCTCTTAGCTCTCTCAGAGAACCGAACTCCGTTCATGAGTGCCAGTCGCTCGGAAGCCGTTCCCTCTCTGTGTTTGTACTCTGCGGTGATGTCTTGTCGGTCCTCGTCTCCCAAAGGATCGAACACATACGGCTTCTTTGTCAGGATCATGCGGCCGATGCTATAAAAGGAAATAAATTAATCAGGACTGTCTATTAATAACTTTCAAAATATGACCAAATTCATCACTGTTTCGTTGTCAGCGTATTGCATAAAGTGATAATATAAAGTGATAAAAGATTTCTTACTGATAGTTATTAGAGTCGACCATAGAGTATCCGGTGTCCGCTTCAGGGTCCACCCTCCACCGCATCAGATCAGCGTTGACCGAGGACAGCATGAACTCCACGTCATAGCTGAGTCCGATGACTCCCTGCTTAATGGCCTCCAGAGGCGCTGGGCCACATTGGTACATGCCTGCAGACTTCTCCTGGGGAGTTGCGTCTACCGCTTGCCAGCCTCCGTAGCCTGAGAAGTGATTGTGTTTCACTTTAATGATTAACTGTTAAAAATTCGATACAAACGTGATTAGAGGAAATCAGTTTTGACTCAAGGTTGGAGCCGCAGCAAATATTCTAGAATGTGATGTGATGAATGATCAATTTCATTACCTGCTGGCAAATCAGGTCTCGCCATCCAAACGTCGTTCCATACGTGGTAGTTCCAGATGGAATCGGCGCCTTCCGGGTTGTTAGGGTCGAAGTTCAGCTCCTCCATGTTTTCCGTGTAATATTTGTCCACTGTCAGCGAACTGTTCGCGTCGTGAGCTGACACCAAGTTGGACACCACTCGTGAAGGGATACCCAAAGCTCTGCATACTGAAATAGCGAATACTTTAAGTTGCAAGTACTGATATCCAACGATGTCAGTATACGGTTACTCTAAACAGGTAATTGCTTCATGAAAAACTGATGGTAACAAGGACAATAAAGAAAGGTACAAAGTTCGGACGTCGGTTCCGGTGCAGGATCTTTCTAAGCTCTTGTTCTTTATTGAATAATTGTGGGACTGTCGCTGATGGACATCAGGAACACGTGGTAATACTATGCCGGACAAAAATATGAGAGAAGAACAGAAGTACTGACTTTCAAGCAAAAATACAACGAGTCTTTTGATCAGCCTCGCTCATCTCATACAACACCCTGATCTGCCTTATTATTTTAAGCAGTCTCAATAATCTCAATACGGTCAAATGTTGTAGGTATATTGACGATGAATATTGCATTATTTTTATATAAATCGGACTAAGCAATTAATTTCGGTTCATCACCTATTAATATTATCACCAAATTCAGTGGAACCAATTAAGATAAGATTTATCTTATTTTTTGTTCGGTTTTCAATACAAATAGCAGTTATGTAATAATATCTAAGATAATGGTGACTTAGTAACAAGGTCAGTCCAGGGTCAGTTAGTATCAATGAAATTGCTACATTGAATATTTGCGTAGCTTTCGTAGGCTTGAGTAAAAAAATACCTGTGGTAACGACACCGGCGAACACCCAGCACTGTCCATAGGGCACTTCCTGCAGGGTTTCCAGGAACTGCGCCAGGATGTCCACGGACCCAGTCCAGTCGGATGGTGCAGTGCCGTCCTCGTATTGTCCGTACCAGCTGCCAACCAGCAC
>DWPA01004262.1:0-13014 GCA_018251375.1 Calpodes ethlius | reverse complement strand
TCAAGTGAATTTATACGTAACATTTTTTTTTATTTTGCACGAGCAGAACTAACATGGACTTGGTAGCCAGTTCTCTCTAAATTGTTCCTTTTCTGTTCATTTTTGGCTGGCAACGCAATAATAATCCTCTAGGTGGCACTGATACCCATTGCCAGCGGTAGCCACTAACCACCAAGTGAATCGTCAGCCTCTTAGTTGGCAATTTACAGAAGAAGACCTATTCTGACGTTTTATTTGTGCTGTCCATGCCACCCGCGACATAGCGACTCCCACTGCCGGGATACGAGGGTGTTAGCGTTTAATATTATTATTCTACTACTTCTATCCAGGATTTGCCCGCACAACGATGGATTTTACTACGATATACTAATGCATGCATTTTACATTAATTAAGGTCTTTCTGATGTGTTAAAATACACATACACTCGTAAGTATGTAGACTGAATATGGAAAGTGGATGAGCTGCCGAGGTGCAAATGTATTTGTAAAAGTTGTTACAGCTTGATTTGACTCGTAAATTACGTCAAGTGGGGCTGCCCTTGGAAATCTTTATCGTCAAAGGCATTGGATGGTACAAACCAGAAACACACATCCAATCACATTACCCTACGAAAAGCTCTAAAAAGGTCATTAATATTAATAGCCTACGAGAATCTTAATCACAAATTTAATACAACATTCGCCGTGAACGTCTGAAATACCTTTGATAGTTCACACGGATATTAATAAACTCATCAACATTCAGACACACCAGTTAACATTTTATAACTTTATAAATTAACGCGATCCACAGGAAGAGAGACATCGAAAGAAAAACGCCGTAATTGACGTCTTGCCATAGGAAACCAATCGACATAAATTACGGGCTATTAGACGTAAGTAGAAGGCTCGGGATAGTGTGCGGTTTTTTTATGAAAATGAAGTACCAGTAGGTATGTGCGGTGTCCGCCTGAATTAAACCGACCGTTTTCTGCTTATGGAGTCGTATCTAGATATAAAAAGCTGAATTGGCAATGTGCAGGGCGCATCGTCTATAGGGCCAATAACCGGTGTGCTAGCTCCACTCTACGCCTAACTGGATAACCTGTACTGTACAAACCACTTATTTAAATTTTTGCCGCTCGATATACAGCGCCACTATACGGGAGACTGAGAAATTAGTTTTATTTGCGGTCAAGTTTATCTGTGTTATGTCAATATTATTTTTATAAATATGACTAATTTACTTTTTAAAAAACCTGGTTAAAAGTTTACTTATGATTGCAAACCTTATTATAGAATAGTTAGGATCCTTTTTGGAGACGTACTGCAAATAAAAAGTTAAACTAAGTTGGTTGGATAGATGGTAAAAAAAAATTGAGTTCTACAAGAGCCTGACGCATTACCGTCTCTTTCGTAAGCGGATGAAAGGGAAAACCATTTTATTTTATTATGTATTCCTCAATACCTACCAGTTTCGCGTCCACGTATCCTGGTGAACAAGATGCAAATTTAACGCAGATGTGGACTAACAATAATATGCAATTATCACTTCATGTCCTTGATTGTAAGACAAGAAGGAAAATGGCGAAAATCAGTACGTCGCGTACATTTATAATTTGACACACGAATATGAAACCTCGAGTTTAGCATTGAACGACTTCCGTTATATAAATACTAAATTCAACTACTTCCGATTGGTCTAAAGATATCCACATTAATAAGGCTTTAGGGAAAGTTCCTTTCTACGCAATTTAAAAAAGATATATCCATTATCTAAATGAAGAGTATTTTCTCTCTGAAGTGCGTAAATACTCATATTCTTTGTAATCAACATCCCATACAATAAATAAATACGGACGTACATAGCTTAAATCATTATGCTGTGACTGGGGTCTTGAGAGCCTTGTTTCTTTACATATTACTAATCCCCATTGCCGTAAACGACTACTTACAGTTAGACTGACTGAAACAATACAATAATAAGAACAGCATTGTATTAATCTTTCACGATACAATACGATGCATCATTAATTGTAGAATTCAACTTAAACTCGAAATGGACGATTGGAAGAGATTCGTTACACTTATCATAAAGATTTAATTAGCTATTTACATAAAAAGTACACGCAAGACTAATTGGCAAAATACGCGAGCTAAAATCGTCGCAACGTGCCTTCCACCAAAGGGTCTATGGATATTTAGTACTACTCGGTAACCCTGAACCCCAATCACTGCTATACTTAGTTACTCATTATTATACTTGGTACTCCCACGTATGCCCTTTGTTACTCTTGAATCCCCTGGACATAGTCTTAAGTTCAACGCTCCGTCTTCGCGCTGTTTTAAACTCGTTGCGCTTAACGTTATGCGTACGCGCATCGATTGTGCGCGTTCGTCTCGCGCTCAATAGGTTTATTATGTCTAAACTCAAGACATAACACTGAATCATTGATAGTTATAAACGTAATTTCAATAACATTGCACATTAGTGTTACTTTATATTAAACTAGATTTACGCCCGCGGCTTTGCCTGCGAGATTTCAGGCGATCACATATGGCATTTACGTCACACAAAGTGTTTCTTTTAGGTTTCGAATTAATTATAGTATAAATAAATTAATTAATTAATAAGTGTGCTGTTAATTGCTGTTTTGTGTTGAAGAGTTCCTTCACCTGGAGCCAACAACCAAGAGTAGTATCTGGTCGTATTTGTCAGTTTAAACGGAACTACAGCAATGCGTTTTAACGTCGTAGTATAAGAGAATGCCTTCTAATTCAACTTGAAATTTGAGCCAAACAAACATGTTAACAAACTAATAAACATTGCAAGTTAAATAAACGATCTAAAAATCGAAGTGTACGATTTCAATCACATCATATCTAATTCAGATTAAAAACCGCACTCTTAAATTAAATCCTTGGAAATAAGTAAAAATATAACATTACATAACATAATTATTATTGATTGATTTGAACAAAATGTGTCTGTTGATTGAAACAATAATATTGTTATTGTTTAAAAAACAATTGAATCGCCTTTAATGAATTCCAATTCAGTACAAATCAAGATGTTTTCTGTTCAACAATAACAACTTAACATCTGAATATTAGTAACAATAACCAAAACAGATATGCTTCAATTTAATTTTAATAGAGTTTATTTAAACATTTCGATCCGTGAGTAAGCATTTAGCGTTTTTCACAGACACAGATATTGTATTCATAAGTTTCACAACGCTCAGGAGGTGATAATTGTGTGTACAGAACGAAGTGCGTCATGGAAAACTTGCTGAAGAAAACGTTTTCATAAAACGCTATCCTAAAGGTGAAACGACCAATTTAAACGTTATTACCAACCACATGTCTAAAATGAAAGTAATTATAATTACAACCACTGTTTCTGACGTAGCGAAATGATAATATTGTCGTGTGACCTCAATTTATTTAGTCTTCATTTTGTCGCGCTTGCGTCAAATATACGCACGTTTTTGCTTACTTTGAAACTAGATATTAACGATAATTATCAGTTCATTGATTGATCTTATTGATCGGTTTAATTCTATTGCTTATTATTTTTTATCTAATATTTTTATCACATTACGCCAGATAAGTTTTTAAATCGGGTTATTTATTGTTCTTATTTAGATTGTAAGAAATATTTTATAACGCCCACGTATTACGGATTTAAAAACATTTTTTTACATCTCTTTAATACGTCCCGCTTTGCGATAAATAACAGAATATTTAAAACAAAAAAAATATCTTATGATTTATTGAAATGTCTGGGTTTCAAGGCCTTATGAAAGTAACGTAATTTCAGATTATTAAAAGAACAGTCCTATTTATAACTGATCAGAAATATATCTTCGAGATGATTCATCAAGTTGATAAATTTCGATAAGAGACAATTATAAAGACCAAAATAATAAAATAAAATTGCAATTAAAAAAAAATCGATAAGAGACTGTTATAAAAATAACCACAAAATAAACAAAAATGTGCTGTATGCCAAAAGCACTGAAGCGCCAAAAGGCTATTGTACAAGAAAGCGATTTAATTTTTGTTTTTGCACAAAATAACTTTCTCAGATTGTCCTATCTTAATGTAATAATTTATTTCAGAAAATAAATTACATCATAAATGTAGTTAAAGCAAATATATTTTGTAACAGTTCTACCTACGTACTGAAATCGATATCTTCTGCATATTTGTTTTGAAATTTGATTACAACTTCGGTGCCAAAGTGCCAAAATAATCCTCACGTTATCACCTTTTTGGTCAAATGACGCTTTAATACATTGGTTTTCCAGTGGCGATATGATTTGTATATAAACAGAATATTACCTATTATTTAAATAAACCTAATATATGTTTTCTTATACGAAATCGTCATTGTATTCTACAACTATTACACGTGCTCAAGCTGCCTTTCACACTACGAAGAGTTAAGGCCATGGTCACGCTGACTAAATAATGTTTAGAAGACTTCACACGCAATTGAGATTGTTATTTTAATTTTTTTACATGCCTTAATCAAACGTAAACACTTTGAATCGCAACACAGGTTTTCTTTTATTATGAAGGACTCTTAAGTTTGTTATTAACTAAATAAGAAAAAGAAAAAATATAAGAAATATCTTAATAGTACGAGTAAAGACTAATTAGTATATATACTTCATTGATAAATCAATTTTAATAACGATTCCTTAAAGACGAATAAGTGTGATTTAATTTGTAGTGACAGTTCATAATTACGAGATCGTATTCGACATTACTTACGATTCGCGAATGAGTGAGTTGTGAGTTTGACCACAAGAATTTATGTGTCACTATACAAATTAAAAACGAATCATTTTAATTCAGATCCGGAAACAACGATTCATCTGAGTAATGAGTCCAAGGTCTTGTGTGAAATTTACACGTGATATGGATCAAAAAGAAAGTTTCACAAATCAATGCAACCTACATACATATAACTATAAAAGCTAACGAAATTACCATAGCACAATGGATCAAACAAAGACACGGCTGCGTGCCGCGTGGGGAGGGAGGTTGTTGGCACAGTTTAGCTAACGGTAACTGCACTGGCCACTGGCACCCGGAGAAAGCTCAAACAATGCGCCGATAAGTGATAAGATCCACGCTTCTCCAATCAACAGCTCTCTTGACAATCGTTGACAATCAATGATATAAATGAATGGCTTACAAACCTAAATCATGCTTTCATACTGGAAACATTTTTGAAACTTTATTCTTTAAACTTTAAAAACTCTAACACAATCATATTCATAGGATTCCCCGCGTCGCAGGTGGTATGGACAACACAAATAAAACATCACTAACACCCATGACCCGAAAACAAATATTTATCTGTGGCATAAATGTCTGCCGGAAATCGAACTCAGGACCCCTCGCATCGATTTCAGGATAACTACCAACTAGGCTACGGGGTCGTTATTCACATTAAATCAGTAGTTTTACCTAAAGTAAGCCTAAGTGTCAGGTTATAATGGCCATAAAGATGCATTGTGTTAATATCGATCAAAACAATGTGTGTATTTCAATTCCGTAAAATAAGAAGTAGGTAGTCCTAATCCATCTTGCAAAATGTATTTCAAACAGACATACAAACAAACAAACATTGTAAGTTATATAAATACTTTTAAAAATAGCACTCTACATAAATATTGCAGTTTGCACACACTATCTTCTCAACACACAGACGGAAATGTAAGCTAAGTACATAGATCTTCAAATAGAATTGAATCCCTAGTCTCAAGTTAAAACGGTTTCAATTACTATATCTTGTACTGGCAATATACCTAAAATTTCTCAGCTTCTATATATTAGATATTCAACTATGGTTGAACTAAACTGCTGTAAAACCTACTGTACTAAACATCTGCTAATCACCTAGGAAATATCTGTCTTTAGAGTCGCGCCTTCAGTAAGGGCTCGGCTTCGGCCCGTGCAAAGTCCACCTCTTACAAAAGTTAAACCTTTATAGCTAATAATATAATTAATAACATAACACGATCTATACGTCATACATATAAAACACTTTATTAATGTATTATTATTATTTTAATTGAGTGTAGCTATTGGCCATTTAAAGCTATACGGCCTTTATTATGGCCAATTACGGCCTTTGCAGTTTTGCCTTTTCGGCAGCAAGCCCGGAGAACTCAGACTAAAAACTATTTTTGCAAAAAAAAAGACTAAGTTACTTTTTTCGAGAAGTAGTTTTTATGAACATCCTAAGAGCACTCTATGGGGTTCGGACCACGACTTAAGGAGGGTATTTATTGGCTTATTGAAGGATATTCTGATAGTATCTTTATTAGTTGCATGTATATAGCTGTCTGATGCCTATACTAGAATCCAGTCTGTACTCCAGGCACCGACTCCCAAGCCCAGGTGCAACATATAATTAACTACGTTCAATATTGTAACATACATACATTTTACAAGGATATTGGCATAACAAATTATAATCTAACACAATATTGTATTTCTGTTTCTCTAGTTACTTAGTAAGCTGTCTATTGCACTCGAATATCAATGATTCATTCTTAATCTTAATCTGACACGTGTTTTATCTCTTCTTTCTGAGAATGTAGGTAAGTATATGATTTCATTTAGAACTTCAGGAGACCCTTATTCACTTCGATACATTATTTTTCATAGTACCTATTTGGTGTTTACGTCATGATTTATTGTTTACGAAGGTCAAGTTAAAAATTAATTCTAATTGTATCGACACTATCAAGATAATATGTATATTATTTAAATGAAGAAGACTTAAATGACCATCAGATCTTCCTCGCATAGATACCTTCCAAATTCGAACGCTTATCGCGTCTGTAAATAGCAAACCAATTAAATAAAACTACAAATAACCTACATTCAAACAACTTAGTGTTATAAATATCTACGTCGGCTAAAGAATAAAGTGCGAGATCGTTGAGTCAACAGATCGGTTAACTCAATGGACACACGATCGTAAATAACCTATTAATTGAATTTAAACTTCGAACTAAATAATATTCTTTACTCTCATTAAATTAACAACTGTTAACCCACTTACAAGCCGAGACATTCTTTATTGATAACGAGATTGGAACCAAACCAATCATTCAACATAAACCAGCCGCTCTTAATGAATGACTTTACTTTTTTTCTTATAATTCGTCCTACTTTTTATTTTATAGTAATTTATATGAATCACTAGCCGTTACGGATAGGCTAGTGGTCAGATCGTCGCTTTTTTATTTTGGAAAAAATATGAGTATCAACTTAAACATTTTAAAAAAGCTTCGCTGCATTGTAATGAAGGAATATAACGAAAGCTAGCCAAGTGATTGTTGATATGATTAAAGTCGTGATATTTTATACTGTCCAGAAGAAATTTTATACCAAGTAAAAGTATCAGAATCTTATTTTAAACATTTTCAATTTCATTACTTTTTTGACCCAGCATCTTAGAGCGAGCTCTAGACAAAATTGTAATTTTTGTCATAATAAGACAGATCATAGATCGAAACTTTATGGTACCTGTAACCGCAGTTTGATTACTTACTGCCTATCCCACAGTAGCTAGCGAATAGTAGGTATTCATACTAATGAATGATGACAAGTGACCAAAAACGAAGAATACGCATTTATTTTGTAGATAATTGTTTTTTCACAACTTTCAAAACTAATCCTGTCATTTATTTCGTTATATTTGCATCATTTTAAAGTATTAAAATAACTAAACTTCTATTCGGTTTCGACTTTATTTTCATTAAAGAAGATTAACTATTCTAAGTCTAACGTTACAGTGCCGTTGAATAGACAACATACTAGTAATTTACGCGACAAAATAGTCAGTGACTATTATGCACAATCGTGGCAATATAACACTAAATTGAATTTATAGTCATTCATGATGTTATCTACAAAACAATTAAGTTTGATATGATCGTGTCTTTTCAATTTGCGGACATAATAACATGTAGAATGTAAAGTAATTCATGAGAACTTTACTACTTTGATAATACATACATTTGCATATTAAATGACGACGCATTTCATCGGCTCTGCAAATAATATTGTCATGTATCTTCTTATATTTAATTATTATAAAACAAGTATTAAACTTAAGCGATTTTGTCGTTGATTTTACATATTTTAAACGTTTATAACGACTTAAATAAAACTTATTTTTATAATTAATAGGATGTAATAACGATTAACTATCAAAAATAATCGGCCAAATCACTTACTACCGCACATAGTGTTCAGAGTTTGATTCCCAGGCTCTACTATTCTCAGTGGTGCTACATGCGTCATGGTATATCAAGAAATAAATAAAGTTGTCCCAATATCAAAGACTTTCTTTGGTGGTTCCTTAATATATGTAGTTATAGATAAACTTTCACAACTGTATAATGAACATTCTTTCAACAGGATTCCTTACGAAGACTAGATAAATTCGACGATTCTAGAATCTATACTTAATAAACAAATGAAGTATCACATGAAACTACTTATAAAAGAACTAACTATCATATAATTGTTTACATCAGCTGTACTAAACCCTTTAGCTAAACCATTATTAACTAGCTCAAAGGGTGGTGCGATTATATAAAAATTGTACCTTTGGAATTGGTGGAGGCGGTTCCGGCACATCAGAGTCCCACTCAGAGCTGAGATCGTCACTCGATGCTTCAGTGAAATCCTCATTCCAGGGCACTTCCAATAACGATCTTTTCATTTGATCGTATCCCGGTGAAAACGTAGGCGGGCCATACCCGGGAGGCAGTGGGCTGGACGCTCGACAATCTTCACAATTGCACGGCTTCAGTCCAAAAGTCTCCTTGGTAGGCGAATCACCTTTTAAGTCCGTTCTAGAGTTTCTTCTAGAGTCACTTTTTCTAGCACTTCGCGGGGACAGTTTATTATTGCACTGCGGAGGAATGTAGTACCTGGTCGGTTCCGACAATCTCCTGCCGCTGTCCGGGGTCTCTATCTTGACCGGTGTGAGGAGAGACATCTTCTTGGACTGCTTCTGCGGCCTCTCGTTCGTCGTCCTATCATCAGACTCCATGGTGTATCTTATGATCGGGATCGTGAAAGGCAGCTCGGGGCACTCCGGCATGGTGTCGACGGTCACAGAACGTAGAACTGTCTCCCGCCAGTTTTTGGGAGAAGGGTCAACGACATTGTTGGGTTACGAGCAGTTGACGTTTATTTGGGAGTGCGTAAGCGCATGGTCCGATGTCGAGGGACGCGGGCGGTAGCGGAGCGCGCGATCGCCGGACTGCGCCGCTGCTCGGTGCGCGTGCGCGTGCGCATTACCGTTGGCCCAGTAGCCTCAGTAACGCGTACTCGCTACAAACTTCTTCGCAGTTTAGAAAACTTTTGGATTTTTCAACAGCTAATTCAAATCACCTTAGAGTTACCTTATAAATAATTAGAACAATTTGCTCATTACACTTTTAATCCTATAAGTAGAAGTTTTCATTCAATATTTAAAGATGTTTCTTATAACAGTATGTTTTATTAGACAAATTAGATAATAAAGTGTTCACAGTTGTTCATGGACACTTGTATCATCTAAGGTATCAATCAACGTATATACGTTTCCGGCCGAAAAAGGAAATACGGGGTCCCGCATTATCTTGCCTCTCCGACACTGAGACCTAAACGTGTAATAGATTGTTTAACTAGAGAGCAAGTATCTTTAAGGTGATAGTATTTTTTGAATCCAAAGCTCAGCAAAGGATTCTAGATTAGAATCCTTAAGCAGCAATGGATGTAAAATGCGTCACTCGAGCCTAAAATTGTGTTGTTCTCGTAGTAGAACTTCACTCTACTTTTTGTCACTCTCTATCCGAAAACAAATAAATGCAACTTATAGATAACAATATTAGACCACGTGAGGAAAACACACAATATTTTTATAAAACTAAGTCAAATAGTCGTAGTGTTGTTATTATACCGAAGTAAAATTTTAACTTAAGTATACAGTTACGAAGGTGGAATTCATGCTTTCTAATTTTTCAGATATTTTTTTAATCTGATCGTCTATTATTTTATAGATTATCCCGCAAGCGAGGGTGTTTCAATAATTAGGTACAAAGATATAGAATGCCGGCAACATCCGTATATGCACCAAATATCGACGCTGTTCCACGGAGGTAGTCTGCTCCAAATGATTTGCTCAATCAGCACCGAAAATGGTTGCCATAACCTACACTGATCAGAATCTGTAGTCTGCCATATTGCAAGAGAGCAAGGTACTATATTCTTATAATTTTGTCCGCATATATCCATATCTTTTACCTAAACAGCCCGGCCCTTTAAACAAATCTCTTTACGTTTCACGTTCTCATTAGATGTACAAAAAAGAAGTGCGTCACGCTAACTACAGTGAGTTTAGTCAAAACGCTTTTCTGTTCACGCATACGCTCAGAAAATGTATGGGGATGAGATTAGGTGCGGAGGGTAATGAGCGTGACGCTTACCAAGTTTTTGGAGAATTTAATGTGACGTGACGGAGCGATACATCACGTTATCGTTGTTTTTAGCGTGTACAGAAAAAACAAGCGTATGAACGTTGTTTAAAACCCCAACGACTTCAAGCGCATATACATCCACACGGATACTTCCCTTTCCAGATATACCATTTTAAACGTTAAATTAAATCATATTGTAACATACATGTTTATTTTTTATATGTATATTTACCTTATTGGTCCAATAATGAGTTTTGTGTAACATTCAAATGTTTACTAACAATAATTCCTGTTCATATTACGCACAGAATATTACCCAAATGACAAGGAAAATTAATCATATAAATATTCTCACAGACAATAATTATAGCTTCAAATTAAATCAAGCCTTTGAGTTCATATTAAAAAAAAAGAAATGTATTCACGTATTAAATATAACTAAGGACCTCTGCAGTCAAAATTGAACCATAATTCAATGTACTCAAAAGTAAATTTACATTGTCATTTTGTCATGTTTTATTTCCTTTAATAAATGTTCTTATAAATATTGATATCAAGTTTAGGTTTCTGCACTTCTTCATGGAAACTTAATGTATTATAAATGTAAAACTAATTCATTCCTGCGATATAAAAAGGGTTACAAGGGTTTACTTAAGTTTTCCTTTCATTCATATAGACATACAAGTGTATAATATTTACCTGTATTAACTATGTTTATCCATTTGTAACAACAAATAACTTACACAAAGTTTCGTCACCCAAAAAAAATAATGTTACGTCACTACGATTCCGTAAAAAAGCGCAAAACAAAAAAATATATAAGGATGTATTAGATATATTTATAAATACAACTTTGAATCTAGTCACACAAACCCCAATCAAACCTGTCCTCGATTTTATTCAAATGACTTACAAGTATATACATACGAGTATACTCGTTATGATTTTATCGCCGTTGTGTTAAAATGATAAAGATTTTAATCTTGACTCATCTTGTGTTGTACATATTAACTTTGACTCACGATATTATATCGCGAAATTTCTCTTTTTAACACTCACACTAGGATATCGTGTGTTTTAGGATGCCATGTACAAAACACACGGACGAGAACAGACATTTAAAGTAGTTATTCTAATTTCTGATTCTATAGAAATCGAACTCAAGAAAAATATCCACATGTTTAAATCATTTTGAATTTCAAATATTGCGCTAGTTATGGCTACTTATAATTATGTCTAAAAAACGTTTTTTAAAGAAGTACGGTGAAGTTCATATTCTGACAATATATTTGACAAATAAGACAGCGGTCATAGCTACTCTATGACAGAATCAAATAGTTGACATTGTTATCAAGATATTGTATATTCAAAAACCGGAATAAATTTATATTATAATTTTAAGAATATTATAAATGCGACAGCTTGTTTATTTGTTTGTCCTTCCACTGCTCAACGGAGCGTCGTTATGGTATATTTTTATGCTGAAGATCGATTGTGCCACAGACTACTTTTTACGACGTAAAATCATTTACTTCTGTGTGAAGATCCTTTATAATTTAAAACCAAAATTAAGAAAACGTTTAACAACTAACGTTGCCTGGCAACCAACGGTAGAAAGAAATTAATAATCATTATATTGCTGTACATTTTTCCACGCGGGCGAAGCTACAGGTAACATTAAAATACATATATTTAAATATGTAGATATGGCAATACAACATCTGCTAGAACACGTATGACGTACAATACAGGATTGATACATAGCCGGTGTCGTCAATGTTATTTATGTTATGAAATGGTAAACAATGAAGATTTGTACTTACCTGCGACATTTAATGTTAATTTTAAGAATTATATTACAATATCATAAATTTATTATTTATAGTTACGTAATTGATGAAATACCTACCTATTACATCAGAATTATAAAATCGCAATAGGGCCTCGCAGCAGTTTGACTTAGGGTTGCCAATCATAATATAAGTTATCGTTTTTAGGCACTATATTTTAAAATATCTATTGGAAAGTGTATTTTACGCACCCCTGCGTAAAAATATTAATTTTATTTTATTTTTCAACTCCTGAAAGTGATTAAATGTAACCTTTAAAAAAATATAAAAAAAAAATTGTCTATATAAAAAACAATATTTATTACGTTCTTTTTTTTTTATTTCCTACTATAGTACTGTTCTTTGCGATTGTTGATATATATTTTATGAAATAGTTTAGACGTTAATAAGTGCTATGCGTATACCTATATCCCAAAATTTATTGCCACTTTTATCGATAATACATAAAATTATTATACCATTGTGATTGACCTCAAATTAGCTGATATCTTAATGATGATGAGATCAAAAAGTGCTTAACTACTCATTAGATTATTATTGTTTTATTGATTTTATTATAATCTGTCTAGCTATTAATTAATATATTTCACAACTATTATGTTTATACTATATTTTTCATATCGACGCCCCTGACAAAGTTGTTAGTTGCAAAAAAAAATTAATATTGAATGAATTTATTT
>DWPA01004261.1:0-13014 GCA_018251375.1 Calpodes ethlius | reverse complement strand
TGGACATCAGGCAGTAATCCGCCCCCCTAGACAAGAAGCTTCGGAAAAGTGGTCTATCGATATCCCCTGAGAAAGAATAAATTTAAAATTTGTAATATAATTATCAATATTAAAAAAAAGGGTACACTACTCAAAGAAACATACTATACGTAATTTTAAGTATGTCTATATTACCCTACCTTCATACAGTACAGTGAACACAAGTTATCTAATAATGAGCAGTCAAAATTCTTAATGTCTAGTATAAAGACCAATTAGCATTGCTACACGTCGCTGCTCTAACAATACTATAATAGTATGGGAGGTCCTGCAACATCTGAATAAGAATTTCATGCTGATTAAACATTGCGACATAAACAGATTTCACCTAGTACTTACGAGTTGTAAATGTCGGCTACTTTAGTCCCAGTGAAACTTAAAATATAATCTCAAATATGAAACATACTAAAAATATTTATGGAAGTCATTTTATGCAGTTAATCTCAAGTTATATTAAAAAAAAGTATTGTCAAATTTAATGGGGAAAAAAAGCGCCAGTCCAGTTATAAACTTTTGTTCAATTTACTGTATTTTACACTTCAGCATCATTGAACAGATGGAACCACCTATATTTTATCTTAAATATGTGAAAACAAATTTCAATGAATATTTTAAAATAAAACCTTGTATAAATCTACTCAAAGCTTTTCTTTTAACAACCCACCCCCAGTGTCAATAGTGTACACATTTTGCTGATTCATGAACTACAAATGACAATTAATTGGTATGAAATTCCTAAGAAAAATGTTACATGACCTCCCATATCATAATGTCAATGTCATAACATTGTGATGCAGTGAATTTAAATATCAACACTAATAAATACTATTTATAATGAATGCAACTTGTGTATGGAATTAAATAAACTTACCAGACTAAATAATTGTGAAATGAAACTTTTTGTAAATCCAATAGTATCATTCTTTATTAACAATTCAAATAATCATCCATATATATATTTTGTTTTGAAGGATAACTATCTAGCTATCTAAATTCATACATAATGTGAGAAAATTAAAAATTCAATATATACTAAGGACAAAATCCCGCTGCATGGCAGTAAATTATATGAGCAGAGAAAAGTATATGGCATGCCTCTTTGCACCTTGTGGCCATGGAGCAATGTGTAATAACATTAAAAAAAATTAAATACAATGTAATAGTGCTAGTTGCGCATCGCATATAAAAAATATCTAAAAGTTGCAATAAGTGTCAAGTTAAATTAATTTAAAAAATAAGTGACTGTTATGGCAACATTAAATATTCATACTCGCAAGTAAAGTGATTACAAAATCTAAAAGGCATGAAGATGAGGTTCGACTCATGGAGTTTCAAGACCCATTCCTCTGCTCTGAATTTCTGATTACAGAAAAGATATTGCTGGCACATGCAAACTATAATTTGACATCTACGCCCAGTGAGATATATTGTCTGTAGTATAAAAGAATCAACTGTTTACTTCAAAACAATACAATATTGTAATACTATACTAAATATTGCATAAAACTTGAGTTGTTGTTAACATGAACACACCTAATATTATATTAAGGGATTTATAATATCACAATCATTTAAAAACAATTTTATTGTGAGGAGCTAAATGCTTATCAATTTAGTTACAGTGCCTTTGTGACGAACATAAATATGAGACAGTCGATGAAGGAAACAGTTAGTCAGTGGGACAGTGTTGCTTGTGGTGTGTGGTGTATGGAGGGTAGTAAGTACATGATGGGTGGAAACATGAGCAGTGAGCACAGCAGTTCAGTAAATGTTACCTGCACAGGGGCACTCTGGTTAATGTTAGTGTCGCCATGCTCTGCAAACCAATCTACCTCACGCTCCTTGCTCTCCTTCACCTCGGCAGTCGCTGGCTCTATGTGCAGCTGGAAACAGTCCTCAAATAATTGTTGGATCATAATAATCTGAAACTAAAATATTGTGCAATTGTATTGTCTAAAAACCTTGATGCCATAAGTTTTCATTGCCTGCTCCGACAGCGCATTTAACTTATCTTTGTACATCTGTGCCACCCTAGAGCTGTACTTCTGTCGAGCGTCCTCCGTCACCAGGCCATGCGTTCTGAAGAATTGAGTCTGAAATAAGATTACATTCCTTTAATACATACACTTATTTATAATCACAAGAAATTATTGTTATAACCAGAGTTCACAAAAACTATTAAGTATTAAATATATTCTCTATTAAATTGTTAAATTACTCTCAGAAGTTAGAACTCTGGATACTCACTGCATTGACATTCCCGCCAAGTTGCATGTTTCGAAGTTGTTTCCATGTCCAATTGGTATCAAGTTGGGTAGATCGTACAAACGTAAGATGTACGCCCAGGCTGCGATGAACGGCCGAGCAGTCCAGACAGATGAACACTCCGTACGTCACCGACGACCACGTAGGGTTCTTCGCGTTGCAGTCGAAACATACCTGTCCAAGTAGTAAATAGTTGCAAAGTCATTGAACTTCTTACCGAAAATAATTAAGTTATCGAATGATACCCACTTTGTTAGCTGGAATTGAACGTAATCTTTGAAAAACTGCTTCAATATCGCTTTTACTTGGCCCCGTGTCAGCCATTTTTGAGTTTTTTGACGTGTGTTCGTATCCGACGACTATTGTCAGCGTTGCGTTGTCACGGTGATGTCAGTGAAGAATGACGTGACGTTGACTTTTTTCAGCTATGACAATACTGCGTAGATTAAATTTGTTTCGGTAGATTAAATTCATTTAACGGGTCATTTCTAACAAATCTACTTAAAATCAGGTTCTAAATTCATCTGGATCTTTTATTATTTTATCTTTTTAAATAACAAATGTCAGAGACTTATAGGGATCTTGTAGAAAAGCCAATTATAAGCATTTAAGATTTATAAGATCTGGATTCATAAGAATTAATATTTACCATAGCCAAAACTTTCATTATTTAATGGCAAATCTATATTTTTCTTTCACATAAAACTCTGCTTTTTTGTCTATAGTTCGTTGATGGTGTCGAAAGTAAGGACGCATGTTATTTTTAAAGGATTTAAAAAAAATTTTAATATTTCAAAATTATTATATGTGAAGAGTGTAATAAAGTGAAAAGTGTGAAGACAATTATTTGTGATGTTATCGAGTAAACATGAGTCGTAATGTCCTGACAAACACTGGAGACGCTTTCCAAAGCAGCATCTCGCAATAAATAAGTGCTCAATTAGATATGTTGACGTACACGAGCGTCGAGGCTGGCGAGTGAAAGTGTTAGGAGTGACTTTTCCGTAGTGAAAATGTTTTGCTCGTGGATGAAATAGCCAAGGGAGAGTGGCAGACGATGGAGAACAGTAATTTTCAGGGTAGCGGTGACTGCGGAGAGGAAATCGAGCGAGCCCTGATGGATTTAGGGCCGCTGCTCGGAGTCACAATCAAAGAAGAAGCGCCCGATGACCTGCCTGATGCCGGTGCAGCTTCCGGCTCCAGAATCGGCAATGTAGGGTTCTAATGTTGGAAAAACCATTTGAATTTCTGCCAATATTTACTTTCATTGTTTTGAACATCATAATGATACAATTTAGTAAATATTTCAGTATGTACTTTTGTATTTATCTTGCTATGTTGATCATAACAAGTCGCTGAAACCAATACAATTTTCTAATGCCAGGTATCTGTTTAATGTATTGATGTCCAGAAGAAATGTGTTGAATGTCCTTGTTTATGTTTAAACAGATAGAATCAGGGTTCATTTTCACTACTGGTATGTGAAATAGCGAAGTGGTGAGTGAAGTCAAACCTAAGATACATGTAAGATGTTTTATTGGATGACATACTTAGACCGTAGTTAGAGCATCTCACTATCCAAATAATAGCTCAGGGCGGATGCCCTGATATGAGGATTCATATCACACCTTACCCTCTTTGCTCAGTTTTAGTAAAAATGGCCGCAGTCTTGTACCTTAGTCTTGACTTCACTAATAATTTACCTCCGCGACTATGTAAATATCTATACCTGGTGCATTTAAAGCTCACACCTTACATTCCTCCATATAAAATCCATAAGTTCAACAAAACTATATCCATCAAAACAACAGTAAGTTACTAAATAAATTAAAATGAAGCAATTTAATTGGTGGCTCTGACCCGTACCTACCTCACCAGTCTGGAAAAGCAACTATATTTTTATAATAAGCAGTGATGATATATGTGTACATCGAACCATGGGGTAATGTGTGAGGCAGGTGATAGAAAAAGAGGAATGAAAATTCAACATTTCCACAATGTTGCAACAAATACTAGGTATGAAATAGGTAATAATGCAATATAATTATACAATTGTTGCTATGCTACAATGTTGCAGTAACAGGCAAGCAATGGCAAAAATGGTTGCACTTAATGGGGCCTCCAATTTTTTAGTACTGAAGTAATATAATTGAAACATGTAATAACTTAAATAATCCATGCATTAATCTGAACCCAATGTTAGCAATTATTCAAACTAAGGATTTTAGGCATCATTTTATGTTCAGAAACATGCAACAGTAGGGAAGACTAGAACCTAATATGAAAGATGAAGGGACTCCCTAACATATATGCTTCTAATGTAACATTTGTAGAGGATTGAATTATCTAATTATTTTTGTGATAGATAAACTGCATTCTCCCTGGACTATAATACTCCCTGCAAGACCTCCTAAGAGTAAGGTGTCAGAGGCCTTGCATGCATTGATAGTAAACTCCATACTTCTCAATTTGTTCTTGACTACTTGTCCAGTCCTTTATTGGCTTTTCACATAGAACAGATTGAATTTGATGAAAACAATGTTAAGGTTAATTCTAATGATATTGCTTCAGTTATTATTATGTCAGTGTAAAGCTTATTTTTTTCAAAGGGTGATAGACAGCCAGACAGCATATTTTTAGTTTTATATAATTTATTCTCAATAGGTCATACCGATGAAATTTAAGTAACATATATTGAAACATTTAACAAGTATTATTGAAGACCACTAGACAAGTACTTCATGAGTAAGGTCACTGTGCAAACAATTATCACCCACATTCATGAAAATGACGTGCATTAATGTATTAATAATTTTTTGGACAAACTTACAACAAATATGAGCTCCTTATGGAACAATCTCTCTCTTATTTTCGTCCTGAGGTCTTAGTGGTCCTGGACCTAGGACAAAGAGCCATTTTTCACATTATATTTATAATAGTATTAGTATTTTGTTGTATTCCGATTTCGTTTAATAAAAGGCTTAAAGACCTTTCTGAAAATAAGAAAAAAAAATATTTACTTTACTTTATTAACTAAACTTAAATAATTCTAACATATAACATTTATATTAAATAAAAATAATCTTACCTGAAAATACAAAAAGCAACAATTAAAGCCCTTATTCTAGATCTATATCTAGATTTCCGGAAAAGTAAATTGATAATATTTTATTCTGAATAAACGAAAAATGACTATGCTATGCTATGAAAAATATTTTTAAATATACTAAAATTCCAAAATAAATAATATAATTCTAATTATTCTTTACATATTTATTAATATATTTGTATAAATGATTGCAGATTGGTGAGAGTGCGGCGGGCACGAGCGGCGACGGCGGAGGAGATGTACACAAGGGCGACGCGGGGGGCGCGGAAGGCGCGGACTCCCTGGCGTCGCCTGCGTCCCGCGCGCCTTTCTCCGCGCTACGCTGCGTTCTTTGCCAGCAACCGTTGGCGCAGGTGGATGGCACGCCCAAGCTCATGGAATGTCTGCACTCCGCCTGCGAACCCTGCATCAAGGCCAAGATCGAGGAGAAGTTGGCCGGCAGCAGGGACTTCTTAGGTAGAATAACCATTACTATAGCACGGTGACAGAGACGGCCATATTGAGGCGATCTAGAATACTGTACGCAATCTAATGCCGCGCTTCATGGTGTCGTAAGGTGAAACAAGCCGACGGAGACGGCTCGGTCGGCAACGCATCACGTACCATGAGGTGGCTCGTTCGTCGGCAGTTGGAAGGCACGCCACGTAACTAATCGACCATGTTTACATTTTTTATGGAATGTTTTACTATCGGTTACGTCTGTAGGTAACGAAGTATTTAAACCTTACGTTTGTTTCACAAATGCAAATAAAAAGAGAATTACACAACTGCTTATAAAGGTTCGCCGTCCCTAGCCCAGCTTGAAATTACACGCAACACACGAATATTTTTTTTTGTACCAACAATAAAATTGCTGAAAAACGACACATAGGTATTATTAGCAGGATTGTACAGATGAAGGAATTTGCGTGAGTTGATCAGCACTTGGCCAGGCTGGGAGACTTTGATATTGAACCCAGTGGACCAGGTGTGGACAGTTTATTGATATACAAAAAGGACATGGAACCGTATCACAATCAGGTAGGCTCTCTATAAGTACCATAAGGCAACGGCCATTAGTAGGTACTCTACATGTGCAATATTATTTGGAGTCGACGCATTGTTGTCAATCATATTTTTTAGAATTCTGCATCATCACGTACTAATGAGGTGAGCTGAGAATAATATAATTATTGTTTACATAACGAACTTTAGTACGTAAATCGCCATTAACATAAGTATGTTCATCATCACAAACAGACTCAGGCACAACCTCCGGAGTTGGCTTTCATTGTCTCGGTGAACCTATCCCCGAGCCGCTATCCTCGACTGGACCCAGCATCACACCGCAGCTGGGTCTCGGTGCGCGCCGCTCCGCCTCATCAGTAACCTTCTGAGTGGTGGATGTGCAACAATGAGGAATATTCACTGTGTGTAGAGTACCCTCTGTGTTCAGGGGCGGAGTGTGTGACCATCACGTGCCCGGCGTGCCGCCTGCAGTGCCAGCCCTCCAACATGATCGACCAGCGGTTCGTGCTCGAGAAGGTGGCTCTCGACCAGACCGGCACCAACGGTAGGCTCAATGTTTTAACTTTTGTTTGACCATAAATACGAATAATTTTAATGATTTTAAAAATCATTTCTTTAAAAATAATATTAGCTACTCTGGAGTCGGCCACTAGCACCCACGATATAAAATAAGCAACTTCCGACGTGGTCATGAAACCACCGCGATTAACCAAACCATTAATTTCATGTCTCCCACTCTAGTCAATCGAATACACCTGTAGTAATGCCATTTTGTTTTTTAAATAGCGCACAATCATTTGACACTCCTGTCCATTCGTTCTCCTTGACTGTCGCGGACTGAGTTCGCGGCCGTGCTGGAAGAGATTTCTGTACTGAATGGGCAGTGACCTAGTACAAAATTATCTTTTTAATTATGTTTTTGATCGACCACGTGTACTAAATAAAAAGTAAAAAAGTATCAAAACTTTTGAGGACTAGAAATATTTTCCTCGTGTCATTGTCCACTTTTTAGAATGCTGTTCACGTAAGGACATAACGATCATCCTTGGTGCATTTAACATCATCGGCGGGCTCCGGCCAGGCCGTCGGAGCGCTGGTTGGTTTGAGCCGAATTCATTGTAGTAATGGAAGACGGGAGGTGTTCGATCGGTATCTGCAGAAACTAACGTAACGTTGACATCCCGCTGCGCAGGCGCGGCCAGCGGCGACCAGCAGTGCAACAGCTGCGACGACACGGAGCTGGCCACCAGCTACTGCGTGGACTGCGCCGAGTTCATCTGCGACAACTGCGTCAGCGCGCACCAGAGGTAGCTCGGTTTTCCTTTGCATGATCAAAATATTAAAATATGAATATTCGTAACGAATTACATTCCGAGTCGAAGTATCGACGTAAGGGAGCTCGCTTCTTTCTATTGTATTAAATATAAAAATACGTAAAAGAAAACTTAAAGTATTCTATAAAATATCCGTCGATTCGATGAAGTCGTACCGATGCTCTGCGGTACGGTATATTGTACGTTTCTATCCGCCATCCTCGGCACAGTCGTCTAGCGACTACCGTGTTCGTTGTCGCTTTACTTAATTAGTTATTTAGATATTACTTACACGTCGGTTGCTGAAAACGGATAATTATCGATAATATTACGATAATCTAATACCATCGACGGTCCCGCCTGTACCGTGCATCAGTAAAGTAGAGCGTGTGACGTTCCAGGCTGAAGATCACCAAGGAGCACACGATCAAGTCCCGCGAGGAGGCGCTGTCGGAGCTGCAGGCGGCGCAGGGCGCGGGCCGCGCCGCGCACGACATGTTCTGCCGCGACCACGTGCAGGTCACACTTGTATTAATGCCGTAATAGTGGACTATATTTTGACCTTAGTGGTCCGGGTGTTATCGTTGGGTAGCATTCGTTGAGCCATATCGTTCGTTCGTTCGTTCGTCCATTCGTTTAGTCGGGTGCAAACCGCCAATAGTGTGTGCGCGTGTTCCAGGAGCGGCTGTCGTTGTTCTGCGAGACGTGCGACCGGCTGACGTGCCGCGACTGCCAGCTGCAGCATCACCGCGACCACAAGTACCAGTTCAGCACCGAGATGGCCGCGCAGGTGTGCACCCCAAGATACTATTCGCTTTCAGAAGCTTTCATCGTGTATTCAAATATATGTGGTGTTATCTGTTATCTTAAGAGTATAACAAACAATTTAGTGAGAGTATTGGGTCGGTTTCATTTAATTGAAATAAAGTAGTACCGTTAACCACTTTGACATTGATCAAAATTTAAACATTAAGGTGAGCGCCACCTATAGACTCAAACTTGTACTATGCGAAATGTATATATAGCCTACAAAGGAATATCAGTTCTCTGCTGTTGTAAATATGAAGCATAATGTTACGGATCTGTCTCCTGAGCAATGAGGACTAATAAATAAGAAAGTGCACTCAACACTATATTATTTAGTTAGGGCCGCTGTTACGTCGTAATATTCAAATTTAGTTCGTCATGCTCGTACTGCTCCGTAGGAAACCCAGTCCGTCGGTCGGCGAAGCGTCGATTGGATGCTGCGGAGTAGAATGAAACACAAGCGCGCTCGTTAAATTATACAGTGTCGAGTAGATCGGTGACAAGTGTGTGTGTGTGTGTGTGTGCAGGCGCGGGCGAGCATCGCGGCCCTGCTGTCGGAGGTGAGCTACAAGCGCGTGCTGCTGGGCTCCGCCATGAAGGTGATCCGCGACCGGCAGCAACTCATCGCCGACAAGAAGAAGGCGCTCGTCCACGACATCACGCAGACCGTCGTCAAGTGAGTCCCCCGGCAGTCCCCTGGCCACTGTACGAAGCACGGCTGTCGTGGAAGTACCACTTCACTGTGCTACTTGAGACGAGTGCGACCAAATGAATAACGATCGAGCGAACGTCAGCCAAAGTATCTACGTATCGTAGTACAGAGGTATAACGATGTCGCCAGCACAATGTTCAATCGATGGGTGTGCCACACAAACATAACATTTCATTCGGATTAAAATCATTCTTTGCCTCGTCCACGTCTCCTAGTAATTTCTTGATTTGATTCTTCAACCGTTTCGTAAACCTAAGTATTAAAAATATATTTGGCTGCCAAAAGTTACACCCATATTCAAAATATATTTGTCTTTGTTTGAATCGGTAGAGGGATGCGTGAGCGATCCTATAATAGGTTCGTCGTGTCACTCGGACGTTCGAAAACTTAAAAATGCACCGGGACTGTCGTTGTGGTAGATGGTAGAAGGTAGCTGGGAGGGGGGGTGTAGTGTGCGGCAAGTCTCAGGGTGTGCGTGTGTGCGCGCAGGCTGACGAACGCGATCAACACGCGCGGCAAACAGCTGGTGCTGCGGCTGAACGAGGTGTGCGACGGCAAGCAGCGCACGCTCAACGAGAAGAAGGACGCGCTCGAGCAGCTCGCCGCCATCACCGACCACTGCGTCGAGTTCGTCAACTGCGCGCTCGAGCAGGGCAGCGACACGGCGGTGCTCTACAGCAAGCGCTGCGTGAGCGCGCACCTGCAGCGCATCAAGAGCCGGCGCGCCGACATCCCCAACCCCGAGATCCCCGTGCGGATCTCGCTGGCGCTGGACAAGCTGCCGGACCTCGTGCGAGGTGCCCGCCCTGCTTCGTACCTTACCTTAACAATTATCCTTGACCTTTGAAAGCGATATTTCCTCGTTCGCCTCGAGATAAGCCCCCGGTTGACGGGTGTAATAACTCTGTAGTAAAAATATGAAACGATTCTTTTATCTCAGTTTCACTCGTACATCGACGCTATTACCGCTTGTGACGAATTAATCTCCTTAGAGATTGCATCTTTCTCCTCAAATACGTATTGTAATGATTTCGATGCATTAGTATGTTGATACTTTAGGGGTCATCCATAAGTTATAGAGGGAAGGGAGCCGACCGAGTGTGGCAATGCTTAATATGTGGTGCGAGGGATTCTAAATTTCAGTATCGAATATATCTGGGTATTAAAACTTAAAGTTATTTCGGGGCTGCTATTGTAACTTAATAATTCTTAGTTAAAAAATCACCGAGGCTTTGTGACGTACATTACATTGTTGAATGACGTCCTAATGCAAAAGTGGGCTAGCGTTACATTGAACCATCGCACGTGTCGTCGGCGGTGGCACTGTAGGGTTGTACTGACGCGGCTCGTTCGGTCGCAGTGCTCTCGACGATCGGCGCCATCGTAGTGGACGGCAAGGTGGACGGCGGCGCGGGCGCGGCGCAGGGCCCCTACCACCCGCCCGCGCCCGCCGCCGCCGCGCCGCCCGTCTCCGCCGCCGCCGCCCTGCCGCCCGCCGCGCCGCCCCACTCCGCCGTGGTCGCGCTGCAGCAGGTCGCCATGCATCAGGTACGTCGTGGCGCATCCTCGCATTCGCAACTGGGGCTGCTTGAGTCCGTTTAAACTTTCATCCCATCGTATTGACGCTCTCGACTACTCCTGCGCCAGTCGCAGCCTAAAGCGGGTAGATCAATTTACTTATCAATTTAAAATGTTTGTCCCCATGATATTAGTATCGATATAAGTTCCACCGAGAGCTAGCGGTTCCGTATAAAGTATATACATACCGACATATCGAAACGTGACGCCACGGCGTGTAGTGGAGTGCGCGTGAAGCTAATGTTGGTCGTTGTTACATGTCAGACGTTGGCTCGCTACCAGGTCAGTCGTAGAGGACGCTCGTCGCTGCATGCCTCGTGTGTGTCGTTCGTAGTGAGCTCGTGCATGTCCGTATGTGTATCGCCGCGGAGCAGTAGTCGGTAGAGGCGTTCCGTGTCGCGTAGTGGGGCCCGACGCCGCGCTCACCGTGTGTGCTGTTCCAGTCGTACGTGCAGGCGGCGGGCTCGGCCGGCGGCGCGCAGTACATGGCGCTGGCCCGCTCGCGGCCGCACACGCCGCTGCGGCACCCGCACGTCACCTCCACCACGCACCCGCACCACCTGCACGGTCGGTACGCGGCGCTCCGCCGTTTTGTTTTTGACTTTAGATTTAGACGGTAGATTAGCTAGCGATACACCCTCTACCCCTAGTTTGCGACTTACTGATGTCATGATTATTTTTGTAACGACTATGTTATCCCCAAAATAAGGAAATGCACTCCTCCATACCCTTGCTATAAATGAGTACACGCGCCATCTTGCCTCTCGCATCGACCGCTGTGGAAGCTGCAACTTGAGTAAAAAACTGTATGCGCATGTACGAAGAGAAACTTCCTTACTATTTTTTTCATATTAAAGTAAAGCTATTTTGTTTTTTAACTTTAACCTTGATTATTATTATTAAATTGACTTTCATTTTTAACTTTACTTTGTTTATTGCTGGGGCGTGCTCGTGCTGCCGTGACGGTAAACCGTTTCACAAAAACGTTGCAAAGTTTTTTTTCTCACCCCGTCCTCACAACGTCGAATTAGTATCACTTACAAAAATTTGCGTAGCTGAGTGATAAATAAAGTAGACAAATGTTTTATTGTCATTTGCTAGAAGACTAGATATCCAAATTAGTCGGTCGCGGTGCATTTGGTCGAGACGTCTTAGGCGGCTGGCCCCTGCACGCCGAGCGAACCGACCCGCATGTGTTACACTGTGATGTGTATTACAGGCATGAGTGAGATGAACCTGCGCGGGTTGCTGAACGCGAGCGGCGGGCGCCGCCCCGCCGGCCCCGGCGGTCCCGGCGGCCCCGTCATGCAGCACGCCTACCAACAGAGTGAGTTCGTACCCGCAAACACCCACACACACCCCGGTGCGGGGGGCCGACATGTAGCTGCACATTTTTGTAGAGCAATGTGAGAAGTGTAATGTCGTTGATCCCTTGTTGGACAAATCGATGTAAGGTGGAAGTACTGTAGAGTCCCGGCAACAACGACACGTGCGTGTAATAATAAAGCGGAGCACGCGTGTAGATTGTATGTCGGGCTCTACCAAATGCTTTGTATGTACAATTCCCATTGGTTTCAGTGTCCCACCCCTCCTATATAAGAATTCATAAGAAAATTTTGGGATCCTCCCTCCCGCTAAACAAAATAAGTAAGGTGTTTTATTATTACTAACCTCGGTACGTAGCAAGAACGAGTTGTTTACTAAAGAATGTAAGGGCCAACCGCCCGCTCGTGGTGCTTCCGTATGTCCCTGGGCTCTTAGGACTAACAATCTGCCGCTGAATGTCTAAGGTGTACAATACAGACCCCAATCTCGTACCGGCACATCGTGCTGTTGGAGGACGACTTAATGCTGCCCCCACACGCTTGAAGCCCCAAGCGCTAATAAGAGCTTCGCGCAAAGATACTTACAGTGCTTATTCTTTCTTCCTTGTGAATCAGCAATGCATCGGGCATGCCTTAGATGATGCCAAGTTACAGTCCGCGTTGTGGCCCCGTTATCCGTAGTTCAACTAAATAGGCGACAATATATAATATTTATTAACGATGTGCGTGTAATATTTTGTCAGTGATGGGAGCGTACGCGAATAACGCATTCGGTGCAGCGGCGGCGGCGGCGGCGGCGGCGGGCAGCGGGCGGCGCAGCGGCGGCCCGCGGACCCCCTCCCCCGCGCCCCCCGCACA
>DWPA01004260.1:0-13015 GCA_018251375.1 Calpodes ethlius | reverse complement strand
TCCGTGGCGCAACGGTAGCGCGTCTGACTCCAGATCAGAAGGTTGCGTGTTCAAATCACGTCGGGGTCAAAACTTTTCCAATATTTTTTTTTTAATTCTTAAAATTTAATCTCCATCTATAGTGATTAGAATTGTGATGAAAATTCTAGTAGTAATACAGTTTTAATTTTTTTTTGTTATATATTTTTCACCTTACTCTTTTAAAACCACGACGGAGCGAAAAGAATATAGGACTCATACGCATCTGTTATTAAATATGTAAAAATACGCCTTGGCAATAGTATTAACTTTACATATATATATATATATCTAATATATTTCCAGTCTATTAGTAACAAAGTTATAGTTTCTAAACATTAAAAAAATCATCACAACTTATAACTATCCAACGGTTGAGGTTCGGTCTCTCTCACACTATAAGAAGTGCAGGCCATGGTCCTCCATGCCGGCAAGTGTAAGTTAGCAAACTTTACAGACCTTTGATAATATTATAGAGAACTCTCAGGAGTGTAGGGTTCTTCACGATATTTTTTCCTTCACGTAAGTCATAATTTACTTGTAACACACACATTGCTGATTTTTTTTTTTATAACAAGTGCGTGTCGGATTCAATCTCATGCCCTACATTCAAGAGACCAAAATTCAAACCACTAGCCTAAAAGTGATTGTTTAACCAAATTTTCTAAAAATAAATTAGTGGCTTATAATATACTTTTCATAGTATGATTTTCAGTAGTCGAGTTTTAGTTTTAAACTTATTATGACTGAAAATCTTAGTACTTTATGATTTTGCATGCCTCAGGGCATATTCCATATGTTCCATACGTTCAATACATAGTATTGTAACGTTATTTAGTTTTTTTTTTTATTAAATTTACGTAAAAAAATCACCCCACTTAGGATAATTCGTGTAATGTTGCCAGTATAACAGTGAGTTATAACTTTGCTATGACAACATTATTAGACATGAATTATATTGCAATTAGAGAGGTAATGGCCCAGACAGCGGATAGTGACGTCATAAATCAATCAATGGCCATTGTTATTGAATCAATGCGGCATAGCATAGTGTGGTAGCTACATTGTGGTTGGATCGTGCGTATTGTGGAAATGTCATAAGCTAAGTTATTAAGGAGGAATTAATTATCATCATAATGCATTACTATCTGTTGGATTCTGGATTTTTGGGATCCGGGAGGAAGGAGAAGGAAACGATTTGGGACAAAGCTAGTAATTCTTCGTTTAACTTTTTAATGGCGAACCTAACGCTCAAAGAAACAAGGTACTGATGTTCGGTGCGTGCTGAAGGTTGCTTGGCTTCATCTAGAGTTACGAGTTATAACCATATAATATCCGGGATAATTTCATTAGACTAGTCGGCAAAGGCGCCTCGACTATTTTTAAAAAAACATTTTTACTAGTCGTCGAGTGTTCGAAATCCAGGAAAATTTGATCTAATTACGGAAAATGGGATAAAAGAATTTCGGGACTATCCCCGATTTGCCCATCATCGGATAACGTTAAATCAAGGTTATGCAGAATAAATTAAGACATGTCTTAAATAATATAAGTTGTGTGATATAAAATTATGATTTTATTATATTTTCTTTTGACCAAGAACCTAGGTCAAATCTGATTCTCGAGAAATAAAAAAAAAATATTTTATCTTTTTACCTTATATACAGTGAAGTAAATATACATAATAATTTATTATATATTTAACTCTTTAAAATTATTTTGTTATTATTTTAAATTTTTTTATAATGAGTGGTATGGTGAAAAATAAAAAAGTATTGGAAATGACCCCGACGTGATTTGAACACGCAACCTTCTGATCTGGAGTCAGACGCGCTACCGTTGCGCCACGGAGTCGTTGCTGCTCGTGACGAAATATCGTTACAGTATCTATAACTGTTATCTACGAGTTATTGATTATGTATCGAATGACCTTCAGTGTAAAATTTAATTAGTGACAGGCTCAAGTGATGCAATCTCAAATATACAATAATTTAATCAATATCAAGATTACTTATATCTTGAATGGTATCAGTAAATATTACATTATTTAATAATAATAAAACTGTGGACTCAAATATGTGCAAAAATAATGATTTATTTTTAATGTAGTGAAGCTACGATATTAACATAGGGGACAAAAATATATTTTTGATGCAGTTATATATGTATGTCTATGAGCGATGGATTCCGAAGGCTCAGGACCGGTCTGGTTGACGCAAATTACAGGAGACCTATGTCTGCTGAGTGGACCTTCGAAGGCTCATGGTGATGATAGTAGATTTAGAAATATTTTACGATACTTCGCTTTCCGGTAAATGAACTTTTCCTCTAACATTAAAGATATCTTTATTAAATATATATATTTGTTGTGTTAATACAATATGTTTTAATTTAATTAACTATTTACACAAATATTTATTTCTTTAATTCAATGAATTAAATATGGAGCTCTTGGCAAAAAAAACTTATTTACTCAGGTATTGTAAATAAAAATAACAATAGAACGAGATTCGATACGACTCATAAGAACTATGAGTCCTATGGTTCATATAATAATTTCACCTAAAAAGTATCACATAATTTTTAACCCTCAAGAAAAAAAAAATCATTTTCCAACCATAAACATTACTCGTAGCTTGTTTTTTCTAAAAATATTTCATCGTTAATCGTTTATCGCGTACCGTGTTTTGTCAGACAATTCACTGAACCCGTACCTGTCACATTACAAGGTTTACAGCGAATGTTACACAAGGTGACACACAGACAGCCGAGAGTTATCGATGTTGATAGCTATTGATCGAGCAGGTTATGTATTAATAATGGCTCAGTGAACGGAGCACGCGGTCTACCTACTGATTAATATGTAACTTTTAGTTTGTTTGACGTTGAAATTAAAATAGTAGATCACTAGTCGTGTAAACATACTCTCGCACATGGTGCCTTAGTTTGAAATTTAAACACATCACTAGTATAACAAGTTATTTATAAATTAAACAAGTTGTATATTTTCTACCTGGATTATTTAAAGAAAAAAATATAAAAAATCACACACACACACATAGCCTCCGCAATATTATTACATTTGTCATGATGTGTGACACAAATGTGACATCTCAAACAACCAAGCGCCGTGTGTGACACCAAAGCAATCTGTCACGAAAGTACTCTGATAACCGGATTCAGAATCCCTCGTTCGGCAGTGACACTTCCAACTCAGTCACATGTCCGATTTGAAACAATGACCGGTGACTCGGTCACGTGACACGTTGGACACTGATAGCTTATTGATCATGTGCTCCGGATGCTATACCGTTGATTAATTACGATACGACTCTGATTCAACGCCGCGGGTAGTGGGGACAGTGGGGTGTGATGGGGTCGGCGTTGCATCGGTTGAAGTTGATCCGTTTATGGGGTGGACTAGTAAGGAAAATGTTGGCATTGTGAAATTTTTTTTGCTTAATTTTATCAGTAGAAACTTATCACAATGTCACGGTGACATCCCGGACAGTTTTTAGTGACGTGACTGAAACTTTTTTTAAGACTATTTTTTTAGTTTAAAAATGACAACTTGCAAATTGAGGCATTTCAAAGTAAATGAAATTGTCTCCATGAAATAGTACAAATTCGTGCGTATATAATTAAACATAAACAAAGCAAGAATTTCGTTATTAACACATATGTTATTTTTTCTAACGTAAGTCTTCACCCTGGATTGAAAAACGCATGTCGGAAAAAGACACATACAACTTCAGAACAAAACTTTATCTATCACAAAAATATCTGCTATGGCCAAGAACCAAACCGGGAACTCGCTCAGTAGGAAGGATCAATTGATTTAAAGGTTGTCAACATGATTCAAGTGTTTGTCCCACATCATATTTGTGACATATGTCATTATTTTGCTTAAAACTTGGTACTCAAAGGATTAACGATTTGTTCATCATTAGCCCTAAGTTTTGGTCATCTGACTTCCTCTCCATAACTTAACTAATTAAACACTTCATCTTTATATTTAATTAATTATTCGTAACAAATAGGAATGAGATGTCTGTTATTAACTAACCTGTTACAGATATATTGTTAGTAAATAAAAATTTCAGGCATCCTTAATTCCTGACTAATTACTTTTTATATAACTGACAGATGAGGTGAGTATTCTCTAAAGTGGGTTTCACGGCCCATGAATATCAATAACACCAAAGATATCACCGATGCGACGATCAATATAGAAAAGAGATTTACTTAGAACTTAGAAATTGGATGCAAATAATAGTAAAACATTATTTGAACGATTGGCGTACCTATAACTCTATGAAAATGTAGGCGTGGCTGTCTGTACGTTTGAAACGAGTAACAACAGCCAACATAACGACTGTAAAGGCCTTAAGCCGACAACACACGCAGAAATAATTCATCGAACGAAAGCATTAATCAGAGACTGAGCCGGTAACAAGTTTGGGGCACATATTGAACCTTATGTCTCTGTGATACGGCAGCCGGGGCAAGATTGCAGATGTAACATTGCAAATTCAAATTGCCGCCTATAGCACGGTGATTGGTCAGGGCGCGTGGCTGCGTTATAAATAGTGCGGTTGTGACCATGTTGGCGTAGGGTGGAATGCGTTAAATTTATTTTTATCAATGATTTATAAAAATATATGTGCGTTAGTTTTGACATTCGACAGAAACAAATTTCGACGGAATACTAGTGATGATTCAATAAAAAAACAATTTTATAAACACATAATCTGATTTAAATTACAATTAAACAAAACATAAAATACGCTAGGAACAAGCCATAATACACCCAACTAATCAAAAGCACTTACAATATACAGATCTTTCGCACGCTAATTATATGAGAAAAGTGTGTCACTTAGACGTCACGATCAGGCTTACATAGGAACTACCCCCACTTCGCCTACTATCACCCCTTAAAACTGCTAATATTTGTATATTATTTTATAAGTTACGCTGAAACGAACCTACCAAAGACCGATTTATGATATTATCTTCTGTTACTTCACATTTATGCCATAAACTATAGATGTTTTCTTCAATTTCTTATCGAAGACACCTTAGGAACTTACTCCATAAATATACGTTTACAAATATTCAAGGCTGGTATATATGGTTTGTTATACAATGTATATGATTATGGCTCAATTTAAGTTTCAACATTAGCAAGAATCGAAAGTGCTAATGATCTTATCATTTAGTGATCGGCGAAGTCAAGTAACGGGTTCTATCCGAAACTAGTTTCATTATCTGCTAGTGATTTAATTTTTCACCGTTTCTGTATTTTTGCGATCTACACCGCTAACACATTAGCACTGATTTAGTTTATGTATCAACTATAGGTATTATAAATATTATGAAACCTGTATTGTGACGTTCGGGCATACGAAAAAATAGATAATTCATTAGGTGCTTCCATTGCCATTACGTAGGTCTTAGAATAGAAAGATCTAGAACAACAGCGCTGAATAAATACGAGTAAACAAACCTCACCAGCTCATACCCACACACTAAGACTATCGTATCGTATCGTATCGCGGTTGGCAAAGACAATATAATTTAGATACATGACTAGAAATCAAACATTTAACTATTGCATAAATGTCTGCTCCGTCCGGTAATCTAATACGGAACCTCTCACCTCGCAGGCAGGGTTCACTGCCAAGCGGGCCATGGGGTACACAGAAATAGGAACATCATTATAAAGTAATATTGGTCCCAAATTAGTCATGGGGCATGAGTATTAAATCAATAAAAACGAATGAAAACTTCTCTAAACTTTTATGAACGATTGTGATATTTGAATCATTCATGTCCAAATATGAAATATATCCAAATATTTTAATGAAGATTGCGAATTTTGTTCAGCATCAAATTAACTGAGTCACTCACAAACTATCCTTGGAATCTTGATTGACTGGGTAAAGTTATAAGACAACCCAAAACAGCAACAACAATTTTTATCTAGTCATATCCACAAAATCCCACCGAAGAACCTTAAATATGCAGAAAGCTTCACGCGGGTAGCGGCACTGCATCGACAAGGGTGCGAGTGACTCCTGAAACGGATATGACGATTGCAGAGCTATTTGTATTAAGTTTATACAGTTTTGTATTCTCACACATGGCTAAAATTTCAACTATAACCATGTTATAGACATCATACCAATTTTATATGATGACATATTATGACCTAAATCCTGTATATTGATGAGGAAAAATTTTGCAGCAATATATTCTAGATACGAATGGCTGTATTTGTAGTATTTTTGTCTTAACCATGTCAATATGATCTCCTTCTTTATAGGATAGCTAAAGATAGCTACAACTGTGCATGGCCTAAAATCACGTAGATAAGGAGTAATTAGATAATTAAATAGATGAAATATCCTGTGATAGATAAATACCTTATATTTTAACTAAAAGTGGCCCCTAAAGCGAGGCGCCCTATAAGATAACTAAAAAAAGTAGACGATAACCCCCTTCGATCAGGCCGATTGACGGCCTTAAGAAAACTGTATTCCGATGGCTCAGGACCACTTCTTTTGGTGCAAATTAGAGAAGGTCTATATCGAGCATTGGACTTCCAAAGGCCAATGGTTGAATTGAACTGGCTTATACTGGCTCTCCATCGGCAAATGAAAGAATTTAAATCCATTTCAAAGTACATTTTGAAAAGGCGGTTTCTGGCAAATGGTTTGTACTATGATTCCTTACATAAGTTAGGAGGATGTAGAATAGCCAGAAAGATTTCGTTGGATGATTAAACCAAGCGAGAACTACATTAGACCAATTCATGGTACTATTTGGCATCGAAGTCCAGAAGAGTGCGCTAAGAAAATTTACGGCATCCTTCCTTTTCTTTCTCTGCCCCTTCTTGGTTGCAGCCTTGATCATAACGAACTGCTGAAAAACGATTATTTCCACCACATCCAGCCTATCGCTAAAGTTTAATTTCCTTCGAACTCCCAGGATCTGCTTATCAAACGGCCAAAGGTGGACGCGTTCATCATGCGATTATCCAACGTTTGTCGGGCGGACAGTCAACGGATTTATTGCGCGATAAATCACCGTTTCAATATTAGACGGCCCGTTACAGCGACAGCTAGATGCCTCAGATAATTTAGGGAGCACGTGACGGACACGGGACGGAATGTGTGTTTGTTAGTTGATGTTCTTCTAACTGAAATTAATTTAACAAGTCTTCTGTGTTCATGTCTTGAAAGTAGAAGAGCAGATTCTTTGAGGAATATAGACGTTAATAATTATTCAATATGGGTCAAAAAAGAAGAATACAGAAGTTAAAAATGGTAAATGTATTGAATTGTATCATATTACAGTTTTAACATAAATGTTTTACTCGAAGTCTATGCATGTTTGTAAGTTTTTACTTAGTGCTAGAGCGTGACATTAAGAGGAGTTTATTAATTTTTTCTATTAAACAGCTTTTGGAAATCACAACTAGTTACAAGTACAAATAGGTAAGATCATAATATTTATAAGCTATTAGATCAAACAAAACATAATTATAAGTAAAATAAAATATTGTACTGTATACGGTTATTTATTACTACTATAATTGTAATAATTGTTTAAATATCATTAGATACCTATAGTTATAATGAATTTCAATACCAAATACACCTTAAAAATATAATTATTTGAAATATTAGTTTTTATAACATTTCTGGTCGTTAAAGAATTTCAAAACATTTTCTTGAAAACTATATTTTTTTGATCAGCAACGCATCGGCAAAGCCTTAAGTGTTTGCTTACGTCCTTGCGTCGCAGTAATAAAAATAATAAAAAAGATAGTGTAATGGATGAGATTGATTTACAGCAATAAGGCAGCAAGAACTAAATTCATAGAATATGCCGAAATATCACTTAGCGTTTACACTCTGTCTATTTTATTAACGTTTTCAACAATATTCGTGCCTCAACATGATCACAACGAAAAAAATACAGTGAGAAAAATGGCCGAGAAATTGTATTATACCGTAATTAGCTGATGGGAACTTCGTTC
Organism: Calpodes ethlius; assembly: GCA_018251375.1. Classification (NCBI taxonomy): domain Eukaryota; kingdom Metazoa; phylum Arthropoda; class Insecta; order Lepidoptera; family Hesperiidae; genus Calpodes; species Calpodes ethlius. Next base: position 4,950 of record DWPA01004260.1, on the reverse strand, counting down.
CACTTCCACGTATTCCAAGTATATTCCACGTATTAGACTTTCTACGAGTGATTACAAGTTTCAAGTAAATCGGACGAAATTTTTTCAAGTATCATACAAATTTTCACACTCTATTTTATTCTTAATGAATTTTCAAAAAACTTTTCTTAGTGCTTTCCATCGTATAAAAAGGACGTTTTTTTATTTTACGTCTACTACTTTATGTGTGTATTGTTTCCAATTATTTCTAGTAACTTTATCTTCTGAGCATTATATTTAGTTCTATATTACCTGAACGTCGAATCGCGGGATGCACTTAGTATACACGACGCCCGTGTCACCGCCGTGCCGGAAACCTCTCGTCCATCACGGGCTAGTTAATAAACACGTACATATCACATTAGTGACGTCACACAATGCAGGAAGATTTACTGGGTTCCGCGGAGATTGCTAATTAATGTTACAGCTCCTTCATGATCACCAGGCGAGGGTGCGGGGTTTGGACCCTGGCTCATGAGCCAGTTGTCTTCGATAAGTTATTGGTCATTTCATTTCATTCGTTAAATAGCTTCAAAGATAATTATTGTCTTTGTTAGTGGCGAGTTCATTCATACCTGAATTTTACACATACTTCTAGTTTGATGGTCTATTATCGGTCATCACGGGGTTTTTCTATTTAATTCTTCTTGATTTATTTTCTTTGTATGCACTTATGAATTTCTTTCTATACTTCTTTCTTCGACTATCTTTCTTTTTTTTTTTTTTTTTGATGTAACTAGTAAACAAATAGTATATAGTGAAAGTTGCATATGGAAATTAGTAACACCATTACCAATGCGTTACCGGCCAAAAAATAAAGAACGTTACATTATGTTACGTTAAGTTATAGGAACATATATAAACGCTTACATATTAGCATTGCTAACTTCACTTTTTTCAAAACACATACTTCAAAGAATTTTCAGGTCTTATAGTTCGCTGATAATGTGTCTACTTCAAGAGAGCTCCACCTGGTAACTTTAGTTTAAAGTAGTCCAAATTGCCGGAGTCCAAATTGCCACACAAATCCATACGCTTCAACTTGATACAAAGTCGACATCCTGTTGTAATAGTTCCATTTGAAAGAGACTCGAAGACGTGTTTCGTTAATACAATATCTATGTCACTCTACATTTGCCACTGAGTGCTGTACAAACAGTACATTCGGCAAATTACTGTGCAGTGTTTTAATACAATATTTGGTCATTGAACAAACGTTCGAATCTCAGATGATTAAAAAAATTTTGAGTGTAAACAAATGAAAGGCATCCTTGATATGCAATGTTGTTTCTTTGTTAATCTTCTCACATTAGAGAAGGACAGGGATAAACGTGAAGTAGCTAGTGGTAATGGTCCTACCCCAAACTATTTGAAGATTCTACGAAATGAGATAATAGTTTGGCGATAAAGTTTTCTAACGTGTTAGTTACCATCGTTTAATAAAAAATACGACGTTTCGTGAACTGTTTAAGTTTGTTTGGTCGTTTGTAAATTAATTAAATGCCTAATAAAACCAGTTTCTTGATAAAGAAAATCAGTTTACATTGTCAAATCTCTATAATGTTTTCAAGGATATATCAAGTTTGCCAATCCGTAATCAGTACATGTTAAGACTTTATCTCAATAATGCCACATTTACAAATCTTAACAACGTTTAATTATTAGTCTGTGGCATTGATTTTTTATTATTACTACTCAAGGATTCGAATGTAGGACAAAAGCCGCACATCAAACCGTTAAGTGTACTGTAATACACTGAAAGTCGATCCTAAACCGAACAGCACACATACGACAGACAAAATTGTTTCAGTTATCGCACCCACTTACGCTAGTTTTAATTAGCTATAACGTTTTGTGCCAGTCGAAAATTAATCAAATCATTCACAGAGGGGGGCGCTTTACTTTGGATAGTGTTATGCAAGGAGAAGAAATAAATGTAAAGTACGTCCTAAATCATAAAATAACACTTTTCTATTTATGTTTTTTTATTTACTTGGACTTTGATTAGATGTTTCCCGCGGGTCCGCTCGCGTATATGAAAAGAACAGCAATAAAAAAATTGTCAATTTCTTTCTGTCAATGGTTTCCAAGCAACGCTTTGTTGTTTAACACTTCTTTTAATTTGACTGAAACATACATGGTAATGGAGCTTTTAACAGAAATGAGATGTTCTTTTGCGCTAAAAAGTAGCCTATAGTACTCGTCGTCCTTTCAACTATTTCCAAACCCAAACAAACAAACAATTTCGCATTTATAATATTAGTATAGATAGTGGAAGATAGTGTTTCATACGATTTTAATATTGTGGATGGTTGTAATGGGCGTTAGTTAAGTGTACATGTGATTGGTTGATCGATGTTCATTATTATATAAGTGTTTGTAAATTATATGACCAATTCCACAGCTGTTGCTACTACTGATTATAATTTGTGTTTTGAATATTTGAATAAAGTTTTTAATTAGCCTTGAGATCCATTCACGAAACACTAGTGTTAAAGTTATAATAAAACATTTTATTAAGTTGTTGAGTTGTGAAACATTCGCACAAAAATATAATTTAGTATATTTTGTGTGAACTATTTATTATTTAGAGATGTATTTATTTATTTTGTATTTTGTCTGCTTTTGTGCATTATTAATTCTTAAATGAAAGTAATAATAGTTCATTAGTATTCTGTATTATTAACATAATGTGTACGTCCTCTGATATTTTTTATTACTATAAAAAGTGACTCTGTTTTAATGACGCGTTGACGAATCATTGCATAGCGCCGACCACATCTGCGTCAGAATGTGGCGGGGAAGCAATTTCCACGTGACACCTGTTTATTATCTGTGATGGAAGACGTTCGCTGTTAGATATGCTGACAACTCGAAAATCGATGTTTGTTAAATATATTTTTTTATCTCTAATTGCATTAATTACATTATCACTTTATCCACTTATTAATATTATCTTTTTTATCTGGTCAATTTAGTATATTCCAGATGTTTTCTTTGAGTTAACACTTCGTTTAGAGTGAGATCTGATGCCATGTACTATGACGTACAGTTAGTAACGGTAATTTTGAAGGAGTTGCGTCAATAAAGGTATATATTTCAAAAGCAAAATACTGTGTTTTACTGTAACGCCGCGAAAAAATAAATTTAGAAACGGTTAACAATTAAACATCATTCAATTCATACAGGATTACTACAAGTAGATCAATTCATTTTAGAATAGACAAAAAAAGGGTGATAATGCATGTTTATTTCAGGGTGACTTTAGCTAAATGTACCTAAATATTAAAGTGTAATAATTAGGTCCTCACAAAATAATTTAGCATTCCAACAAACTACAACCAGATGCAGTTAGATATGAGACGATTTGAACGTTGTAGTTTCGTAATTTATTGTTTTGTACTTTTAAGTGAATTTTATTGGAGTTTTCTTTAATTGTAATAATTATTTTCTGCCGCATTTATAATATAAAAGTTTATAATTTAACATTTATCACACATAATTTTACATTACATATTCATACCCCGGCACTAGAGTTTTCTGTATCGCAGGTGGCATAGATATCACTAATACCTAACAAATTAACTAATAACATGGGAACAAACATTTCTCTATCACACATATATCTGTCTCGACCGGGAATCAAACCTGAGACCTCTCGCTTCGTAGGCAGAGTCTCTGTCAACTAGCCTAGGGTCAGTCGTGATTATAGTATGTGATATAATAACTATATATTTCACGAGTGAGACATCTAAACAAACTTATTCAATTTAACATCAAATTGATTTCAGTCCTGCGTCGTTATTCATGAGTAAGGAGAATAGTAGAAATAACTTGACTTCGTGGAAACCCGAAGTAAACAGAATCTGATTTTACCGTCTCAGTAAACCACTTTTTGTGTTTAAAGTTAATCTTATAATTTTTTTTTTAATTTTTATATCTATATCCATAAGTTTATAACATCCAGAAACCTTGTTTCTTAATGTCACGTTGGCCGAAAATGAATAATAAAAAATATATCAATGTATGGTAATATCATGAGAAGAAAGTTAGTAAAAAATATGTTTTTTTTTTCATATAATTGTGTCAAAATTTTCGTCTTACCTAGTTAGGGTACCATTTGAAAACTTCCTTGAATTGGTTATTATTTATTCTATACTTATATCCTATTTCGCATTCTTCAATTCACTGTAGATATACAAGGAGTAGAAATATATAAATTATCGGATACTGCTCTTATCATTAAATTGTCAATATACATACTAAAAATTCTCATTCAAATCAATGTCAGATATGTCATACAATAAACCGATATGTTGTTGCCTATCACCTGTCACATCTATGTCCTAACGCGTTAACTAGTGTACTAAAAATTACATTACGTAGACATGGCTAATTATCTAACTCTAATTAACACGTTGATAGAGATACAAATTAATGAGAAGAAAATTTGTATAGAACTACATTTATTGAACATTTAACGTGTTAACATTATCGCATTAATTAAGGCGCATTCCTACATTGACAACTTTAACGCAAATGTAACAGAAAAAATTGACCACTCCCAACCAGTGTAAGTTGTTAGTTGTCAATGACGATATAATCGGAGATATGGTTCAACTAAGAAGACAACATTGTACTATTCAAGTGTTAGCAATGTAGGAATTTTAATGACAGGAACGATGCAGCAATGTGGCTTACTATCCTATCCTAATCGCTGACGCTCCTCATGCCCCACGACGCTACGACGCTACGAACGATCCAATACAAAGGCAACAAACAACAGTCGTCACGAGGAAAACTAGACAAAAACTAAGTCGTAAACACGGAACGCACTACAGAACACCTACAAGTGCAGTACTTAATAACAACTTAGCACCCCCCCCCCCCCCCCCCCCCCCCCCCCAACCCCCCCCCTCCGCCTGCCAACAA
>DWPA01004259.1:0-13017 GCA_018251375.1 Calpodes ethlius | reverse complement strand
CTCAGAAGGGAACACCGACGCAGGCAAGCTATTCCATTCCTTCGCAGTACGCATAAGGAACGACGACGCAAATTTCTAACAAACCATTAAGTCGATTAGGGAAAATGGTAATAACCGGTTTGGTAGTTTTTAAGTTTATCGCGGACAGAGACACAATGAGTGTATGACTATCGATTGTTTGTAGATTGTAAATCTCAATTGATATCTGCTGCGATATAATTATATAGTGTTATATCTATGTACACCCTGGAAAGTAATTTCAGTTTGGAACCCAAAACCTCACATACGTAATCCTCGCTTATTGTATTTGGAACACAAAACCTCAACACCATGGTTAATATTTTTTGCAGTACCGAAATTTCAAAAAGATTTGAACATTTACTTAAAGGTTTTTTTAATTAAAGGTTAGGATTATTTAATACCTACATCGTTCTGTGATGTTATTAATGTGATGTTATCTAATTATTATTAGATAAACAATCGGTTAAAAAAGGAGGTTCAGTATGATATATTTATATATTTATCTATTATTTAACGACGTCAACAATGACAACAACATAACAATGACACATACTATATTAATTTATCATTTAAAAATGTTAGTATCAATACTTATAGCTTTGTTTTAGTTATCTGTTATGAGGTGGCTTGAGAAAAAGGTCATTAAATAATACTAAACTAGATGTTACATGAGGCTCAAGTGTGAAGATAGAACAGCAATCAAAAGGTTGTTAAAGGTTTTGCTAAACACTTTAATTTGGCTGAAGTATAAATTATAATGGATATTTTCACAATATGAGAGATGTTCTTTTGCGATAATAAATAGTACTTGTTGTCTTCTCAATTATCTTCACACAAAAAGTCATACCTTAGCGACGCTTCGTTGGGCTGTGAAAGGACATTATGTGATGGATGTTATATAATAACCTTACCTTAACCTATAGTTAAGTTCACGTCGGGTTACTTGCAATGTAGGGTTCCGTAGTTGTGAGTTGATCGACTATCGTATAGAATTTACAAATTTTAAGTATCCGTGATCATTTTCGCAGATTCCGTAATCAAAATTGAATCCTTATATTTACATTGTTATGTCCGTCCGCAGTATTATATAAAGACAACTATATATTAAACATAATCCTACATCTATCTAATAAACGAACCACATATCTATTAAACATATCGATAAAATCATAGAATAAAATTTAAATTTTAATAAATATTTTCAGGGCAGGTACAAACCCTACAGATCAAGAGCGGATGATTTTTCTATTAATTTCGAATTGCTCTAAATTGCTAATTATGATTAGACTCCAGTGACTGAGACCCAAAATGTTTGACGATGAAAATTCGAAAAATATCACACGAGTAGTATACAATTTTATGAATTTTAAAGGAAAACTGTCACGACGACTTGAAATTTGCACGTGTCCTACAGTAAGCTACATATACACTATATATGTAATTATGTATATAGAACATGGCCCGATATACTTTTGATTTTGTATGAATATGTATTCTTATGTAGCACAAATACGTCGGCAACAGAAACACGAATCTTGTCCAAAGCCATTACATATGGGTAATTTTACTAGAAAACACATATACACATACACAGTCTGACATTGCTAACGTTGCCGTGCTGGCTATTCCGATAATAATTAGATGACGCACGCATCTCCACGAAGATCCAATTTAAATAACATAAATGAAATACTTAATTCTATATTCCGTCAGGATTAACAGACCGTGATTTTAAAATTCTTATCACATGTTTGTTACAAACTATTTTTCACACAAGAGAATGAATGAAAATGAATGAGTATGAGATATCAATATAGTTGATAGCGCTCTATGAAATCGTGAAGAGGAATTAACTTCTGGGAAGTTTCCTATCACTGAGATGTGGTGGTGATCATGATCCTCTCATGATAGGAACTTGTTGATGCGATGCTGTGGTTTAGCTTACAAAAAGTGTTTGTAAACCCAACTTCGAACTTTATTCGAACAATGTTAAAGAGTAATGACTATACATTATAACTGCATATTATTGGTACCGTGTACTATATTGAAGAGTTCAATGTCGTGCAAGGTCTTTAGGGAGTAGGTGCGCCCGATGACTCGCCCTCAGCATGCCTTGGTCCAGTGCCAGTTTCCGTTCGTTGCGACTAAGCTAATTGCACCTTATTACAAAGGCAAAGGGCTTGGTTTTTCTTCCTATATCTCGTGTGACATGGAACAACCAAAGTTTAATCGTATGTTGGCAACGATATGATTTCAAATTGTATGTTTCCTAAGTATCTTGTTTAGGTGTTTACGTCTTAATTCGCATTGGCACACTATTTTCCTTATATAGCTTCATAAATCGCAACATTCATGTAAGTATCAACGGAGATCTATTAATGTTGCTAACAATATTTTTAATAACAAGACTTTTTTTTTTAATATACCTTGTAGCTTTGGCTAGTTTAGATTACTACTAACACTTGCTAGCTCATATTTTTGGCATACGTTAGGTGATTATGCATACACGTAAGGAATGATGCTTTGATTTATACAACCAATTTAGAAAACTGATTGCGTATATCAAGAATGTTGTGACGTCAGACCAAAATTTTTCATAACCTTTACCGCCCTAACTTTAGGTTTCTATCATCCTAACGCAGCGTTATCGCCCACTTTGAGAAACACAGAACTTAAAGCATATACCCTGCCAATCCAATAGTGAAAGGAGACCAAGCTCGTATATTGGAACAGTTATGAACAGTTGTTCTGACGATATAAATGTGTAGCGAGCTTTATTTTAGGCCGCCCGCAAACCGAATTAGATTTTTCAGGGGCCATAAAAGAATGAGGGTAATGTGTTCAAAGATTAATACACTGCGAGTAATTTACAAGACTTTTTCGCGTTTAAATTTGTATGTGCTAAAATAACTAAGCACAACATCAAGCGCTGACCTGTTTTTTTCGCGCAAGTCGCGACGAATAGTTTCACTTGCCCTTCGCATCTACAAGTAGGTTTCAATCATTGCCTATTAATAAATAAATAAATAAGTAATTACAGGCAAGCTTTTAAATTGTCACAAGTGAAATATAATATGTTTAATAATAAAATTAACAACGTTAATAATTCTATTGCAACAATTCGTTCTTAAATTTATAGCAAACTAGTTTAGCAACTGCCAAGTTTAAGTATCTCTTTCGCCAGCATTATAATATCTCTTATAGTTTGGCTGATTTCTTACTTTTCTACAATAGATAATCTACAAAAAAAAATTATATTCTTTAGTGAATGCACTACTTTGATAACTTTTGCTATGACAGCTAGATAATATCACTTGCAGTTGGGGTTATTTCACATATCAAAACTAAAACTCTTCTTACTTTGGGGCTGGACTATACACAGTGTAGTACAGTTTCATGAAAATCGATTGAGTTATTACAGAATTAATCGAATACCAACATCCTGACACGGGACTTTTATATTATTTATTTATTAAAATTTAAAAATAACGCAAATTAATTGACTTATTACGATTCAGTTGTCCAAAAACATCGGTAAAATATTTCCATGTCATTTATAATACATGTTATATGTAATAATCGTTCCGAAAAAAATGTTAAACAGGATCTAAAAAAATCTTATCTAAAACCTCATGTACAAGAAAAAATCAGAAATTTGTTTTCCTCGTTTTCACCATCTGTTGGAGAATAGCCTGATGTAGCGTTCCGAAACATTGCGGGGGTGTATGTTTTTAATACAGAAATCCATATTCATATTCCGTTGATATCCATATCCATATTCAGTTGGTCCAAACTTTGTTGAAGTCAAGTTTACTCTCTCACCCTTTTCATATCAATTGTTGGTTTTAAATATAGAACACATTTACGCTAATGGTATATTATATAACGAATTTAAACCTATGCCAGTTACATAGGTTTAAAGTCACGTTACGAGTAATAGTCGACCAATTATAACTAGGGAAGCCTGAACAGCACGTGGCCGACACGCACTTGCCTGGTTTTCCATTTAAGAATCTATTAACAAACAATTATAGTTGAGCTTTGAAGTATTCATTTTTGTTACAGTAAAAAAAAATCTACTCTCTCAATTAGATGGTTTTCGACGTATGCAAAATATGACAGTGATGCAGTAGACTCGATTAATCGGAATAAGTTATCGTAAGGAATGCGGATAATTTAAAATCTGGATATTTGAATGCATGAAGAACAATGTTTTTTTGTTTTTGACCAGTAATCGAACCCGACTTTTCTCTCGATAGGCAGGTTCCCTTTTAATGCAACGTTTGATCAATCTCATTGTTGCAGCTGTTGGGGTTGCGGTTAGTGACAGATTGGCTCCAAGACGTTTTATGAAATAGTGCTGATGGTTTATCTTAGTAGGTGGATATTGGATATACCCAAAAAGAACTGAAATCTTCTTCTTCGTATATATAAAAATGAATGATTGTCTGTATGTCCTTTATAGAATTGTAAACGATAGATTTAATCATTTGATGATCTTTAGCAAAGTTGTTGTGTATGAGCCCAGGAAGGTTTCTAAGTTGGTATGACCAATTTGCGACAGGCGGCGCCACTGTCATTCCAATTAATTTCATATATTTCCGTGGCGCTCGAGTTGGCGTAGCAACGCGCGCAGTGTTCAGCTAGTTAATTTATATAATTGCTTAAGATACTAGTATGTAAATGGTCACCCCGAACTCTTAATTTACGTGCTAATCCTAATTGATAAATTCTAATCAATCAAATTCTATTTCGATGATCATAGACTTGTGTATTTTTTTTTATTAATAGAATAGTTCTAGAGTAGTGGCGTTATGCCAACTTCATGATCAGTATATTGTTTACCTTCGTGATAACCACGCTTTCTCACATTCTGCACAGTTCGCATCGCGTGTGGTTCTTGATAAACTTTTTATAAGAGTTCAACGGAATTAAAGGGAACATAAGAAATATGGGTTGGGTGCAGTGTTTCAAATTCACTGATTTGTGTGTTAATAATTTAATTTTTTTTTGATTAATTGACAATGTTGCCAATTGTGACGAAGATATTGACGTGATAAATAGTGTGACGTCCAAATGAATTAAAATAATTTGAAGTTGTGAAAAATATAAAAATTATAACAATGCCTAGAACTTCAGAGATGACTGAGAAGGAACTCACGAGCACGTCGTCTTCATCTTCCTCTGACCACGTATTCTCGATATCCTCTCGTGGGAAATTGATCTGTAGAAGGTCGTCGAGCGAAGACAGCTTACGGTCCAAGTCATCGTCACCCAGTGATGTGTCCGACAGGTTCACGCTGCCGGCGCGAGCTGATGCAGTTGTGGAGCTGTGGAGGGTGAAGATGGTGGAGGGAGTGCTCTCGCCAGCGCACTTCCAGGACCACTGGCGCGTCACCGTGCCCAGAATATATTCGCCGCAACCGAACAGGACTTGCTTGGGTGAGTGCTAAACTTGTAATAGCTGATGGAGGATGATAATCCAAATCAAATATAATCACACAAGTTGTTCTAGATGTTCATTTAGTACATCGATCCATACATTGATTATAAATTAGAATTGTATTTAAAAGTAATCGAGAAAGTGGACATTACATTACATTGAAAAGTTAATAGTTACAAATACCACACTAGGGTTACCTTTTTATAAAAAAAGAAGTAAATTGAACTGTTAAAGATTTATGTTCCACCGCCCCAATCACTTCTTTAACATACATGAATGAGATGCGAAGAACATCTTACACACAAATGACAGATCCTTCCGGGACTCGGAAACATCTCTTTCGATCATCACCAATTAGGCTAGAAGATCAACAAATATATGTGGCATTGAATTCAAGCTTGACATACTTTAGTCAACTCTAAAGGTCAATGGCCCACATGTAAATGTAGTCTTGACACATTTCCTGCTGGATGCTCTAAGAAGCCTAAACAAATGTTCATTAACATATGAAATGTGGCCTCTTTAACAGTTTGTCCTACATTTCTTGACATTGATATTTTTTAAGAACATGTAAGCTAAATATTGTTTAGACTAATACAAATTGGTATTGAGCATTATATAATAAATAGCTTGTAGTCAATGCCACGGAATGTAAAATAGGTCGTACTTGCAGGTTTATAAAGTAACTTTCAGATCATTAATGTGGTACAGGTGCTTAACATATAAATTTTCTACGTCGATATTTCGCGTAAAAAACTGGTACAGCTAAATTGTTTGGCCGGTTCAATATTTAGCCTGGAACATCGTCCAAGTATCTGGGTTGAAATGCGAGTTACAGACTGCTTTTATATCAGAGATGTGGGAGGTAGCCAAACTATATATATTTGTGAAATTGGAGTGAAAGACAATTGCAAATTAATCAGCCATGTTCTTTTATATCTATATTACAAATGGTTAGACGAGTGGTCACTGATGGTAAGAAAGAAGAGAAGAAAGAACTGTCTGTCAGCTCTCCAGCTGAAACACGATGAGTTGTTTGGCGACTGACTCAAGAGAGTGCTGAGGGTGGTAGCTAGACTGCCGTGAATAGCGGAATGATAATAAAACTAGTATATAATTGACTTAATGATAATAAAACTAGTATAATAGTATATAATTGACTTAATGATAATAAAACTAGTATAATAGTATATAATTGACTTAATGATAATATTGCTAATATAATCCTTCTGAAAAAGCCTATCATCAAGCAAGAATGCCGGCTTCTATCGCCTTTTATAACACCCTCGGCTGTCAGCATGGAATGGGGATAAGCAGAGATCTGATTCGCTTCGACCTATATTATTTTGTGAAGTCGTTAAAGTATTGAAGATTTTTTATATTACAAAACATGTTTATTCTATTCCGTGGCATTGATTCTAGCAGTAAAAGATGATAATTGTATTCTACCTACGCAAGAAAATCATCCTTTTATCCAGAAGTGTGTTTGAGGCATAAATCATTGGCGAACGCTGTGACGTACATTTGATGGTTGTGCTCATTTACTTAATAATAATCTCGTGACTATTAGGTTTACACGCAAATAAAAGTACAAATCTGAAGGTTCTTTTAATAATAACTCACATCTGTGTCCTAATGTGTTAATTATCGTGCTAGCAATGACACAAAACAGATGTCGACATCGATTTTCTGCGTCAATTAATGCGTTAATTGATAAACAAATTATGGGAAGTAATATTTGTATAAAGTTTTGTATTCAAATTGTCTATGTTTATATATATATAAGGAAATATGTACTGCTATAAGGATTTAACGTGAAGCTGTGAGTTTGTAATCGAATACTAATTATAAATATTTATTACAATAACAGCGTTATTTATAATTAATTAATTCTAAGTAAAATTACCCGTTAAAATGATTTAATACTTATAAATAATATAATAAGCATTAAAACAGTTTATCAGTTAAAATATCGCATGATTCAAAATGTTGTAACATGTTATGGTTGCAATAATGAAGTGTTGTTAACGTTATTATTGGTCTATCTAACTATTATCTATTAAACAGTTGCCTAGCAACTGTCAAGAGGTCGAAACTGTTTATTATTTTAACTTACCAAGAGGTTACGGATTGATTGAAAACGATCACAAGCCGACATGTTGGTTATTAACATGTCAAACTCCAAATCTTTGTATATTATATAATTTATTCTGCCGCTCTTTTAAGATTTAACAGTTAAGAGAACTATAGACACGTTTATAATTGTACTGTTCATCATTGAGGAGTTCCCTCGTCAGGAACTAAATCTGTCCGTAGTATCAGGTCATACTTATCATAAAAATGTATTGTCGTCGGAACTAAAGTAACGTGTAAAATGTTTAATTCGTAGGATAAGAAAAAATATTCTAATGATTATTACAAGATGTGATTCAAAACAAACACGCTAACACAATAACAAACACATATAAAAACGTAAAAAAAACATGGGACTATATTAGCATCGTGCATCTTTATAGACTGGTCATTCGACGAGGAGTTGGCCACGAAGCTCCTGATCCAGCCATTGGAACAGTTCATATGGGGCTCCACGGCGTCCTCGCACATGACTCCGCCGCGACGCTCCACGCTCTGCGGCAGAGTGTTCAAGCAAGGCGAGCCCGCTTACAGCTGCAGAGAGTGTGGTAAGGCAGAGTTTGAATTTTTACTATACACTACATAGGATAGCGATTTATTTTTGTCAAATAGGTATAGAGGGAGTGGTTGACTGTTTAGGGAACAATTACACTTAATAAGGCTATACATACTTATACTAGAAGTGACCATCTGTCCGCGGAGTAAATAGCGCAAAGTTGCAAAACAAAAGAGATCAGAAAAAAGAACTGACTATCCAGCCTACATTTCTTCTTCTACTAATTTTAACAATTTAAATGTCAATGTTACTTATTCTAAAAAAATACACACTATTGCATCAGTCACTTTTAATGCCTTTGATGTGAAGTAAAAGATTTTGCTCTAAAAATACATTTTTACATGATGCCTCGTTTACTAGCTTGTGACAAAAACTTGTTTAATTTTGACTCACATTATGAACCCCCCTACCAGGCATGGACAATACTTGCGTGCTGTGCGTGGAGTGTTTCAAGGTGTCCGCGCATCGCCACCACAGGTACAAGATGGGCCAGTCCAGCGGGGGCGGTTGTTGCGACTGCGGGGACACGGAAGCCTGGAAGCGGGATCCCTTCTGTGAGCTGCATGCTGTGAGTAATTTGGCTATCTTCGCGACTATAACTTGATGCTGTTACTGGGTTGGATTCCCAAACAATTGTGTATAAATGAATTACACTTGATGACAGACTTTGCTGGGTTTTGAAGGTCTGACCGTATAGAATGACACATAATTTCATATAAATTTATGTATAAAACAATAATCTATCGAATACAGTAAAGTTTCATCGACATCGATCGTCCTGCCTTGTTCTTCCAATGGCATCGATCGACGATATACCACTCAAGGCATCCTTGAATATCCAATAAAAACTTATACGGCAATACCTATATTTCCCTGCGATTTGATCTTCCAGGGTCCATCGGGCGATGAAGAATCACAGGCGAGCATCAGTGAGGAAGTGTTGGAACGTATGAAGATCGTTACAGCCGTCTGTCTGTCCTACTGCTACAGGTTATTGACGCTTGACCACGCGCCGGGACTGCCTAACGATTTGAGGTGCGTACTGTTGTACTCGTACTCGTTTAATTTTGATATAAATTTCTGTCGAGCATTTCTGTGGATTGTAATAGAGTTAGTTATGTTACAGCCTCATCTGGCTCATGTGTTAATTAGGACGCTAAAAATGGAATAATGCACATTAGGCCAATAGTTGTGCGCGCTAATTAACGTGTTAATCGAAACACAAATTAAAGAGAAAATAAATTTGTGTACAATTTCTTATCGTAAATGTGGCAGAGATATGACAAATAAATGTTTGTTCTCGGGTTTTTGGTGTTTGTGATATAATTTCCGTCCAATGTCGTGTAATGTGCGAGTATGTAAGTGTCAATATTATTTCCAGGTTAAAGGACGCCGAACGCGATCTGCTGCAAATCTTAGACCAGCCTGATTGTTACTGTACAGTGCTTTATAATGACGAGACGCACACTTTCGAACAGGTACTTTTTACTTTGTAGCAATATCTTGACTGTACATTTGAATAGTATAACGAAACCTTTGGGTTGGTTGAAATGGTCCTTCGAGCCGAGCTCGAATAATTAAAATTGTTGGTGTTTTGTTACTAAAAATTTAACTCTATCGTTAGGTGATTACGGCTCTAAATAGAGTGATGAAGTGCAACCACCGTGACTCGGTGGAGCTGGTGTCGTTGATCGACCGCGAGGGGCGCGCGCTCGTCAAGTGCAACTCGTTCCAAGTGTGCGACAAGCTTAAGAACGATATCGAGTCGTGAGTATACGTCGATGAGGTTTTAATCGATATTTACGAGTACCGTCTAAATCGATGTTATTTGTGATAAAAATATCGATATTTACAAGTTGTCTTTATCGATTATATGTTATAAAATTTGACATTATCGGATAATGAAAAGTCGTACATCCAAATCCGCCAGTTGCTCTGAAAGTACGTTAAAAGTTTTAATCTGAAAGTTGTTACAAAGAAAGTAATTCGCCATTTTCCATTTCACTAATGTGAATAACGTGTGATTGGAACATTACGATGAGTATAAAAAGCAAATTATAAAATAAAGAATATTGGTCCAACATATTACGACTTTTAAGACACTTTAAAACAACCATGTTATAATATTGACTATGAGAGTGACGAACATTTATATAAATACTCTCGTGGTTATGAAAACGTAAGCTGCATTACAAGAATTTCGTACATTTGGCATACAAACGTTTCCAAGTACAAAGAGAGACTTTGTAAATTACGTCAAAACTTTCGTTAGTTTGAACGCTGTGAAGCGTTGTTTGGTATACTGTGGTGTTTGTTGCGGCATGACGTCACAGCCGCACCGCGATGCTCGAACGGTTTACTTCGAGGCGCGCGCTCACATTCAACGTGCGCGTCACGCACGCACACGTCTACGCCCACGAACACTACGCGACGGAGCTTTTGCATTGGTGAGTTTTGTTACGTGTACTGTAGATGCACTACACACGTTGCGTGTTGTACGTAGGTTCACGTCGCGGCACGGGCCCTCGTTGAAAGCGCTAGTGATGCACGCACACGTTGTCGCGCATCAGATGTTCGCGATGAAGCTGTTGACTTGGTGAGTTTGCACCTTTAAATGTATTCTATAGCGTGTAATGGACAGTTTTACTATGTGATCATTCGATGCAGCGTCAATATAACAAATTTCCAACGAATATTTTTTTTATTTCTATCTTTTGCTTTTGTAATTGTCCGAACGTTGCAACTGCAGTGTTAGTTTACACCTCTTTCATTATTATAAAGTGATACATTTTTGCTTAAATAATTTGGATTTAATTAATTATTTTAATCCTGTGTACAAGTTATTCAAGTCTTATTTACAATTGAATTAGAATTATATTAGAATGATACAATATAATAACGGAGATACTCGCTGCTAAGTTTAGTTTAGTGAATATTATTTAAATATGTAAGTGTCATAAACTATCATTATCATTCCATCTCATCAGCGTGGGATGACATAGTCAAATATTAATTACTAATAATTTTAGGCTCCAGAACTTCGTCAGCCAGGAGCAAAGTTTGCGCTTAGCTGTGAGTCAGGTGGTGTTGGGGGAGGAACCTAGCGAGGGGGGGTGGTCGGTGTGCGGCGCCGCCGGGCCGGGGGGCGTTGCCGTCGGCATCATGCAGAACGACTGCCGGATGTGGAAGGCGGCGCGGACCGCGTGGCACCGCTTACTGATCGTCACTACGCTGATGGATTATGACACGAAGAGGGCCATGGCGAAACTTTACACGAAGAATTATGGTTAGTCTTTATAAAGAGTAAGGGTGTGTGTTTGATTTCTAAATGTGATATTTGAAAGGAAAAGTTGATTTGGTTCAATTGGAAATGATTTTTTTATCTGTCACGTAAGTGTCGGCCCCGTCTGAGAATCGACCCCGGGACGTCTTGCTTCACAGGCAAAGTTATTACCGACTGGGGTATGGGGTAGTAACTTTTCATTTTATTTATTTTTATATAGTAGATATTACATTTATATAGCGCTTACGACTTAGTAGCGTAAAGATCTGACTGTGAAACTATTCTACAAGTATATAAACAAGGGTAGGGATTTCTGTTATTAAATCTTTATAGCTATTTCTTTAGAACATAATTGGTAAGCATTGTGAAACAAATTTTTTGTTCGGACGCCATTAGCTGGAACTCAAATTTACTTGGCCGTATTACATACTGAATAGATAATTAATTGAAATTAACACATTACACTGAAATAATTGTAATTCTATGTTTTTGGTTTTGTCTCAGGTTCGATCCTAAAAGACTTTATCCGCGACGACCACGACCACTCGTTCTCGATCGCTTCGCTCTCGGTGCAACTGTACCCAACGCCCACGCTGGCCCACTTGCTGATAGCGCAGCACGACGCCCTGTTCGTCGTCATGAACACGTTCGTTAGCGAATGCAAGCGACGTTGTAACGCGGAGGTTAGTTGATTGTACATACTTATATACGGTCCGTTTTACGTAAGATTATTGTGTATAAATTTTTGTCTATGGAATTTAAGAAAATATTGATTTATCTGGGTTCTTGTGCTGAAGTGAAAGTGGATTGGAGCGTATAAAATAATTTTATTTACAATGAACTTTGTAATTTTTGAATAGAAGTTATTTAAGACATATACCTAATAATATTCAAAACAGATAAAACATTTCAAGTTTCTGGTCATAGACAATACAGACTATGTATAGCGAATAACTTCCTTTCAATTATATTATAGGTTTAATGGAAATATATTTTTTAAACACCATCTATTTCTTCCAAAGGGTCGTCTAGAGTTCGACAGGAATCAAGTGTCAATGAACTTCAAACGCGCTCAGTTCATTCTCTACGACGTGAAGTACCTGCTGGGGTCAGTGCCCACCACGTTCGATGACGACCTTCGGAAGGGATTCCTGCATGGCCTCTCGCTTATGCTGAATCTGCTCGTCATGATGCAGGGCATGGATTCCGTCGTCAGACAGGTCAGTTATTGGACATACTAGGTATATTTCGCGGGGAGTGTGGTCGTATGTTCATATCATTGAAAAAGATCAGAGGAAAGGAAATAGATTAATGTACAATTACTTAAGCAAAAACTGGTTATGGTTTAGAAAGGTAAAATAAAATAAATAAAGACAAGATTTATATATATATATATTTTTTAATAAAATTATGTGTTAATGTTTTACAACAATTTTACCCAATAGAAAATGGCGGTGAAGTTCCCAGCTCTTGAGTTTACTTTCACATTGATAAATTCTATTCTATTCTATTCTTCTATTAGCTATTCTATTCTATTCTTTCATAGTGAAAAGCTCTAAATGTATAGTGAAGGAAACATGC
>DWPA01004258.1:0-13017 GCA_018251375.1 Calpodes ethlius | reverse complement strand
GATGTTCCCACGTGAATTACTTGCGCACCCACACGTTGAAGAATGGGCCGCTTTGTAAGCAAATTGTCTCGTGTTATGACTGAATGTACAGCGATAATAAATGATGCGCTTACAAACCATACATGTGGTGTAAAGTAGCAGAGCCGTGTATTCAATTATAGTTTTGAGTGATTACAAATATAATAAAGTATTAGCTAAACCCGGTTCGCTGTGCTTCAAAATTATAGTATCAACGTTTAACATAGCAACAAACATTCATTTAATATACATTCAACTATGAGCTACAATATTATGTACAGAAACCTAGTGAAATTTTGGTAATTAAAAACAAACATCAGCTAGTCTAGTAGATTAGATATGCGAGATTCTTACACTAACTCATTAAGATAATTAAAAGAAAAACGGTCAGTAGCGGTGCCTGTGTGGCGAATCGTTAGTAAGTAAGACATACGCTCTTAATTCGAATCAAAGTTATTTGATAATTCAGAGCTCCATTCGGAACATCGACCATAATGGGTGAGTCGATAAACTACGATATCGAGTTAAGATAGCGAGCCACGATTTTAGAAAAACGTCGAACCGAGCATCATAATGATCATAAAACAAATTAATATACATCGGGGAACCAATAAAAGTTAACTAATTTCCCATTTAAATGTGTCTTCTGGCAATTAGGGGGACGCAGTTGAGAATAATGCGCAATCGATGAGCGTTTGGAAACCAGATTGTGAATAATGGAGGAATTTTTGGTACCCGGTCTTAATGGTCAGTGTCAGAGGTCGCGGCGGCGTGTGTGGCCCGCTCGGGTCTGCTACCACACCTATCTCGGGGAAGGTGCGGTCTAATGTCTGGCGAGATACAGTTAATATTGAACTACTGTATTTGATTTGAGTATACAGAGAAAGGCTCCACATTAATGTGATACGTTTATTAATTTAAATTCACTTACGATTTTGAGGCTGCTCTTGCTTGATGTTCAATTGTTTTTCAATACCATTCAATTCTAATAGAGGATTAAAATATGAATTCAAATATCCGTAGCTCACTTAATGTTCTTAAATTTCTGGAAGACCTAAAGATATAGATATATAGTTACAGCTCGTTAATGGAGTTCGCATAACTCACCATCAGCTTAAAACGTCACGAAATAACTTTAAGTTGTTCCTTCGCAAAGATTTTATAGCTAAGAAAAGATATATTTTTCATTACATGACGCCCCAAAGCATATAGATCATATTATTTAATCACGCTGGAATTGTCTTCTACAGATGCATATTGAAGACAATAGACAAAACATCAATGTAATAGACGTGGCGTCAAACAAACGTCAAAGTAGAACAATCTGGCCAACATCAAAGGGTGAGATTGTTTGGGGAATGAGATTTGTGAACGTTTTATTTGGTGGCGCCTGTTCCAAATTCTTCAAAGTAGAACCCAGTCGGATAAAAGAAAAATCCACAGAATCATGTCTATGAATCATAAAGTCTATATAGTAGTATAAGAGAATGTTTATAATTAAATAAAACAGAAACGTTATTCTATTGCCTTTAAAAATCATTTCAAAGTATACATTAAACTTTTAAGGTAAGTGAGGCTTAAAGCTATTAGTAGTAGCAACAACTTTGAGAAGATTACAATTACACGATATGCTCTTGATGTAATTAGGTAACATAGCAACAGTGTTTCGACATTCAATGGGAGATAATGAAACGTAGACGATATGTACTCCGAGCAACACGGGGTCACCGATCGCTTCCGACCAAGCAATCAATGAATACGATGCCTACGATAACCTAACCTAAATTGTGTTATGTTACGTGTACAGCTAGCGACGTAAGTTTAAGAGGCCTTTAGACGTATGTGAGGTTAAATATATCATATATCATCACAACCCATAACAATCCCCCTGCTGAGCTCAGGTCTCCTCACACAATATGAGGGGTACGAGGTCATAGTCCACCACCGTGGCCAAGTGCAGATTGGCAGACTTCACACACCTTCCAGAACATTAAGGAGACCTATCAGGTTTCCTCACGATGTTTTCCTTCACCGAAGCAAGTGATAATTAACTTGTAATACGCACATAACTTTTGAAACTTTAGAGGTGCATGCAGGATTCGAATTCACGCCCCCACTTTACGGAGACCAACGGTCACACTAGTAGGTTATTATTGAATTTTATATATCGCCTAGCAAACTGAATATTCGGCTGTTTATCGCAACCTCTTATCGTCGAGTTTGTCACCGACAGACTTCATGTAGACCTAATGTACACCACGTTACTCGAACTATTGATATTTCTAAGATCCTTTGTGCAAAAGATTAACAAGTTTCGTTCGATACGTTAGACGCGATAGCAGTAAAAGGCGTGTACCTCTCATTGTTCTAGCCTACTTGTTAATTATTACCTCTTGTAACAAATGAGGGTGCCACTGCACTTACACTAAGCCTAACCATGTCCCGGCCCTTCTAAAACAATGCCACTATTGAATTACAATTACACGCCCCGCAGAAGGGCTACAAGTCGACTTTCCTTTTAAGGAAACTCGATCATAAGACTCCCATTTCGAACCAGTACATCGATAACTTAACCAACATTTTACAACCTTCATCATGTCAAATTCAAATCGATTTATTCTTGCAGGCATTTTTTCAACATACTTAGGATTTTATTTGTTTCTCTTGTTTGCTTGTATCGTTTGCGTCATTATCCATTTCTAGTTATACAACGCTTATCTATTGCATTCTTATTGATTATCCTCAATGTACATCGCTTTGTAATTCGATATTTATCAACACTAGATCACTTGTGGCGTGTGTTACTTCTTTATTCCTTCAATTAGTCTATCTTTCTGTTTCTTCAAGTTTACAATTTAAGTGTTTTTCGATCATTCACTTGTAAAATTTTGTTTGTATTGGTAGTAGTCGAAAATTGGTAGTAGTTTATGGCGTTAGGTTCCTCTTACAAGATGATCGTGATTTTGCTATGCAGTGTTTACTGTTACTGACGATAGTACAGAGAAATCAACCGTGAAATATATTTCACAAATTTCGATGACAAAATTAGAGAGAGCATGTTAACAAGCGGATTCAATATTTCCTTTTTATTCCACTTACTCTACAAGGTGGTCTCAATAAAATAAACACGTCGAAGAGATTTCCAGACGTGACACCGTAATCGCACATCAGTGGTTAAATTCTAAGTGATCACTAACAATCAATTACTTTCAAAGCAATCTATACTGGGTTTTCGTAATCAGAATGCAGATGTACTCAACGGGGTAAATTAGTTACACTAGGCCACGTGTGGGGATGTTAATGTAGTCACTGCTGCTATGTGGTCGTGACGCGAATGACAATTACATGTGCGTTTGGCAAGTTGTATACGAGGTCGGCCGTGCACGGAGATCCTCGACTGCGGTGACAGTCTCCAGTAAATTGTTTGCGAAGGAAGCGTCACTAGAACAATTAACAATAAATTTGTTTCCAACAAACATTGAAAAACGATTTTTGAAAGCAAAAGCAGCTATTGTTTCTACTACGGATGTTAAAATGAATAGGAATCTATATATATAAATGAATGTTTGTCCTTTATAGAATCGTAAACTATGCATTTGATCATGTGATGATGTTCAGCAAAGTTGTTGTGTATGAGTCCGCGAAGGTTTTTGAGATGTTACGACCAATTTTCATTAGCTTATTTTAGTTGTTGGCGTAGCAACGCACGCAGTGTACAGCTAGTTACTTAGAAATAAAAGATGTAGCAGAGATGCATTACGAAATAAATAATAGCAAGTGAAAATAAAGGTACCGTAAGGTAAGTTTACATTGTAATCAGATGCTTGCGCAGGATAGATACACCTCAATCACTGTTAATTAGCATCCAAGCACACGAATGCGACTGGGATGTTGATGTCACTACTTAGCATCATCAATACAATGCAGTCAATTGTTTGTCCTACAAAAAAAAAGGAACGATTTATGCAATCAACTTTAAGGAGAATAACATTAGAAATTTACTACAAATATAGAATAGAGTTCGTGCTACTAAATAATCGAATAGACTTTAAAACAAATCAATATTATTGTAAATAATAATAACTTATTAGTTAAAAAAAACTTAAAATTAGTTTTTTAAGCAATATAATTATATTTTTTTTTTTAGCAAAAGCATTTTTTTAGAAATAGCTAAACTGTGTAAAAAAGTCTTGGAATGAAAAATAAAGAGAATTTATATTTTAGCTTTAAATAACACTTGGAAATTTACAAAATAATGTTAATTAGAAACTAGTATTACCTCGAGATAGAAAATAAAGATGAATTGTACATTTCAGGTTAGTAGTATGACAAAGATCAGGTTATAAGGAAAATCTAATATTTCATTTGAAAATAAGATAAGGCAAGGAGTTAAGTGTTATAAAACCGTCAGAATACACATTGACTAGACGAATTGTATATATATATTTCCCTAATCATAAATTTGACATCTAATTTCACAGTTTTGTTTAGACCACGGGAACGAGGAGTGAGAACAAGGCTCGTAAGATGCGCACGTATTTACTCTCGGCCTCTCGTGTTGTTTACAGTTGTGCGCTTACGAGCGCCAGCGCCAACAGAGCCACGAGACGCGGGCGCCGCCGCGTCGGCAAGACGCTGCGACGTTTGGATAATTCATAAGACCCTCCGACCGCCGCTGGCCGATTTGCGAAGCACTCGACTTCCGGACTCCCTTATCAGTACTCCCTACTCACCTCAAAAGGAAGCGTAATAAGTTTAACCGTCGATTCGAGTATTTTATCTGTGACGTACACCGCTGCTTAAAAAAAGCAAACGTCCTACCGTCGCGTATGAGCCGCATATTTACGACGCTCGCGTATAAATCGCAAAGATTTCGTTCGCTTCGTTGATTTATTGCCACATTTATTTCAAAATAACTCTTTTCCCGCCGCCGCCACCCACGACTCGAATTTTCAATACCGACTGAATTCAAATTTTGTGCGATGTTTACGCTAATACCTTCGAAGGGGCTCATTAAATTCTATTTACGTAATCGTCGCCCGCAAACAATACATTAGTATGCCGCATACACATCGCGTTTCCCTAAACTATCACTTTGTCTATCGTTTCGTAACATTATGATTCGTGGATAGAGAACATCCAATCCAATCCATTAACGATACTATACAGAGCACGAATCATTCTCATCAGCTATGGGGCCTCGAGATCCAATATCATGTGCATATACAATTCGAACAATTCTAATGTCATTAATATTAACAAATATTTTTAGCATTTGATGACGTCATTCAGTTTCTGCATCTAGGTTACCTTTTTATCGATTTATTTAGTCGATCAAGACTACTAGATTCGTAGTAAAAAGGTCTCTCCGTAATAACAAAAAAGAATCCGAGAGACAATATACATTTTGCAGCAAATAATTGCAGTAACTCACTGATGACTAGATCCGCGGCAGGTGGCGCAAGGTCAACACCACTTATTTATACTGGAGGCGAACTGCCTCACCATTAGTAATAATGTAGTCGTATATTCCAATTATTTCCTTTTACAGAAGCTGTATGTAACTCGTGATATAATTGCAGTAGATACACATATTTGGCAAAGATATCTAGCAGGATAGTGATCATGCCGAAGGAACCGTTATGCTCTGATTATTCAAGTCTGGAATGTGAGTTAGCGTAATTCAAGTATACGACAGTATCATCTGTTATGAATAAAGGTATCGCATAGTAGCATAACTTTAATGGCAAAAAAAAAGACATCTTGAAAATATAAATCTTTTGGAACCACAATATGTTCAGACCCGTTTAATAAATTGAAATAAATAAAAGTAAATTGAAATCATTACAACAATAAATTATAATTATGTCGGGATCATGCCGAGACCATAGGTGATCTGTCATGATATGATCTTTAGATGTTGTTGATAAACTTGAGCTTTGTCATAGCGGGCGCAGAAAATATCAGGATTTATTTTATTTATTTATTTACACACTAACAGCATGACACTTTTCTTAGCTTAAGTTTTATATACATATATGTTAGTTGACATGTATGCATGCCAATTATAGGCGTGAACAGCATTCGTTACAGCATAGCTAATGTAAAATTAAAAATTAAATTTTCAAGTTAATAGGTCTTTACGATGTAAATTAGAACAAAAAAAAATATGTACAAATTGAGCTATTTAGATGCTTAATTATTCTTTCTTTAAGAGAGGTCTTGTCGTAGAAGATGTCGATGTTTGATAATTTGGTGCACAGTCGACTATATTGCGCGGTAATTAGATAGAAAACTTTATTTCTGGACAAAAACACACATACAACCTATGGAAACCTAATTCGTGGATACTGTATAACAATGGAATCTATGGCCACCCAAACTTTATTTTCTATGATTCGTCTAATAATGCGGTTGTCACTTTATATATCGCTGTTCACTTTATATTTCACAGAACTATGTCAATGTTAAAAATCGCTCGAACAGCCATTTAAGCAAAGATAGCTCGACATTTTTCGTTTAATTTTTATTACTGTAAGTCCAAACAAAGATCCCTTGGCCAACGCCGACATGTATGTAACGTTGAAGAAAAAAAATCCAAATGAACTTGGAAAACAAGCTCGACATTACGACACAAATAAAATAGGACGATCGTGTGTATGGTAAGACGAGATTATTTCAAATACTTTAAAGAAAAAGGGTAATTGCGCATCTCAAATTTTATGGCCATGTCTGTTTGGTCCGAGCAGGGACGACATTCATGCGGGGAACATAACGCGAAGTGGAAATTCAGTTAATTTTAATGGTCCATATTCGTGGAGAATAAAAAGTGAGGTTGTTAAGGATCGCGGTGTCCAGGACCGCTGGCGCCAATACCCGTTGCTTTTGTTGCTTCGACACGAGCGCCGCCACAAAAATTATCATATTTCACCGTAACGCGAGCGTTTCTTAATGGGCTCCGATCTCCAGTGTGATGAGACTTATATAAAAATTAGATGTCATTTAAATTCAGAACGAAACTAAACGTACGTGAGAGTTTCGCGGCGCGATGTATGGCCGACTAGCTGTCCGCTAGTTTACAGCAACAACTATTCCAATACAAATGGAAAATTACATATGCAACGTTTGTTCATATTATGCAGCAAATTAAATCGAAGTACAGTACACACTACAGTTTGTCTGCTATTGCGAATATTTAATTGTGAGACTTTGTAAACAAAATAGCTGTGCGAAAATTCGCGAGGTACCCAAAATGGTGGTGCATATGAACTTTACATCTTGACTCATGGGAAAAATTGCACAAGTAGGCTTCAAAATCACTTGTAATTGAACCAAAGCGACAAAAAAATTAAGAGAAAGCGGCAAGTTAAATTCGAGAAACTTATGGATCCGTTGTCGGCAACGACATTTACGACGATGTATGCTCACGCGCGCTCGATCCCATGCCGGAGAGACGGTCGCCGACGAGTGCACAAGAAAAAATCTACTTCGCCTAATAAGGACCTAGTACGTGCTTGGACACTACCGTTTGCGATTATCTCACGGCCCGAGGAACGGGGTCATGTGGGAACCAAATTGCTGCTTCTGTACCAACGTAATGACTGTTTTTAAAATAAATAACTCGGAGCCGCAATCACGGAATCCTTCCCGGTCGTGTGAGATGTAAATGATAACGTTTTTTTACGTCACCGCTGACGAAAATAGCACGACGATGATGTGGAATTACTGCCTCAAGTGGAAAATATAGTAGTTACGCTGAATAAAGATAACGTTAATACAGCTCTAACAGTAATTACACTAAGTTGAGACAAATTACATCCTTCGCGAGGTCCACAGACCGAGAATAGATTGGCACTGGAGCCGCTCAAATTATGAATTTTAATTAGAAATAGACGAGGTGTATTATACGTTTTGTGATCAGGATACCGATTGCATACAAAATTCGTTATAGATATGCATACAAGCTTTCGTATTCCATCGCCGTGCCAATTACTCATGTATGGGAGTCGATCAAACTAGTATGAATAATCAACGTACCTCGTTTGTACATATGTGGTAATAGCTCATTGAACGAAAATAACGAATTCCAGAAACTTCGCAGACTGGCGACACACGAGCGAACGATAGTTTATATGGCTCAGAAAAAAGGTGGAGAATGTCATAATGAAGTACAGGAAATTACTGAGGAGAGACAATCATAGCTGGTAATAATTATTAATAGTAACAGAACACGGCGAGGATAAGACGGCGCTGAACGTTAATTAACTTTAGTTAACGAAACCTGTTGTAAAAGTACAGCAGCACGAAATCAAGTTGCACCATTTATCAAAACTCGTAGGAGCTATTATCGTTTAAGCTAACGCACAGGCGAGCTGTAATTGCTTACTTAAATGATTTTAATGCGCATTACATGCGCTGCTGTGTTCCAAAGGTGAATATTAATTGCGAGAGCCCAGCCTCACCCGTGTAATCAAAGGGGCATTAATTATATTTCAAACCCACCAATATCGACTCTTAATTTTGCATATAAAATTATAATATGTATAAGCAGTATATAACTAAAATTTATAACTTCGATTAATCAAACCCGACAAGATAGTTATTCTAGCAAAATGATATAACTAAATTTATGAGGCTGGAATAAATCAGAATGATTAAAAATAAAAGGAACTCTTTCATGTGACCTGTGGTCCCAATACTCTTATGTTTGGTTCGCTTTAGAGACGCTTTGAACGAAGTTATATTCAGAACGCGGAATTTTTATACAAAATTACATATTGTGCATACCATAATATTTTAAACAACATGAAAGAGAAAATCCTCAGACATTATAAAAATTACATTACTGAGGCTGGACAATAATCGGGTTCGAGTGAAATTATGATCTTATTAAACACGAATGCCCCTTCGAGGCGCATATCGAGATGGTACGAGGCCCATAAACGAAAACGAACCGGTTTGTATTATCGATGGCAGGCGCGATAGGGGGCGAGGCGCCTGCCCGACGACCACCGTCGTCAGAATAATTGGACGCCACAGGACTTCACACCATCCTGCAACCATCTTCCGAAACGTACGCTCCTTTTCTTGCACCTTCCAAATTTAAACAAGTCGGAGAGAGATAAAAACAAGCCAGTCGGATTGTATTACAATAAATTGTTATAGCACTTGACGTTCCGAATCGAGAAACCGAATCGATGTAATTTATGATACGGCGATGGAATTTGAGGACGTTGAATTTAATCGTAATGTTTAAATCGGACAGTTGGTTTTGGGAGATAGCGTAAGTAAACGTCGTCGCGTAAATCTAACTGCGTCGACGAATGGAGATTGATTCAAAATTATCAATCATGATTTCAGTCGAGGTCGATACAACGTCGCGCATGGATCGTCGTCCGATAAAGTATTTGAGGGGGACATTCTGCCCGTAGCATCAATCAAAACACTGTATAACGGTGATTCGTAATTAACACTGACCGTCGCTGCACAGTAAGTAAAAAATAATTTGTAAATGTTATCATTTAAGTTCGTATTCCATCGGGAGTTCGTCGACCGGGCGAGACGTCGCGGAATCTAGCGAGCGACGAGTATTTCGGTCCGAACGGATGCTCATAGGCTTCCTCGGCAGTAAATCCACAAATATATAAATAACTCAGCGTTTTCATAGGGCCAACGGCATAAGTTTATGCAGACTTTTACGACGAGAGCACTCGATAAGAGCGTCCTTTACGAGTTCACCGATTATACTCATTCAGCGAACCACGACTTTGTCCGTACAAACATGGCCTACGAACAATTTAGGTGTCCTCTAAAACAATGACGCTAAGAATCAAAATACACTAAGACCTAGTGAGACTGGTAGGAATGCATTTTGGATTCTCTGCCTAGCACCAGTCACAATGTATCCGAATGATATTTTAACATCTACTGAGAATAATTGAAGACAAAATTCAAAACCAGCGCGCATGTTTACGCCGTAGCCTCAAGTAAACATAACATTTCAAAGAAGCCGATTTTACCGTTCAAAGAATTTCTTAGCGGCAAGTTACGAAGCTTTGAAATCTAAATCCAAACACGGCAAGCATTCAAACAAGGCATGTTTAGTTTAATTACCGATGCACGTAATAGAAATATAAATATTTGATGTTCGGCCCAACACGTTACAGCGATAAGGTATTAATTAGCGAATCATATTTTAAGCTTAGTCGAAAAACAAATTCGTCGTATTAATGCGTATATAATACAGTTATCGTAAACAATTACTTCTAATAATCTCCGTATCTGTTTCTCTTGAAAACTAATTAGACGTCTTCATCCAAATTTAAGCTACTTAAAAATATCTAAAGCTGGGTTTAAAATTTAATTTGGGCGACATTCGACGGTATCGTGCTATCTCAAACATCTATCTGCGAACACATTTTACAGCCCATTAAATGCCT
Organism: Calpodes ethlius; assembly: GCA_018251375.1. Lineage (NCBI taxonomy): Eukaryota > Metazoa > Arthropoda > Insecta > Lepidoptera > Hesperiidae > Calpodes > Calpodes ethlius. The sequence continues at coordinate 2,560 of DWPA01004258.1, read as the reverse complement.
TAAATTAAAAATTTATCTTAATGGATGTCTTTTTCCAATTTTGGCATTTACAAAGTCATTATGAAATGTATTAAAGACTAAAGTGGGTTACATTTCCATAAACAAACCTAAGTCAACAATACGCAAACGACCAATCATTTAGAAAACTTCGAAACGGAAAGTCAGTCAGGTGATTAGAAATCGAACTCAGTCCTTCGGGCTCTAACATACCGAAAACGTTAATTTAAATTTTACAGATGTCAACCCGATTGATGGAACGAGAATCAAAAAAGATTAATTATTCATACGTCACAACCCAAACCAAAATATACACTGGTATCTATAGTAAAGTTAAAGTAATTACTTGAATTTAAATACATATTTAAACAACTATTCTCAGCCTATACTAAATCTCAGTTCTTACTTTCTTCAAATTCTTAACGATTAAATATAAAAATATTTACTTACTACTTAATGTAACTTGACTAAAAATATAATTGATAGCATGTTATTGTTAGAGATTTAGTAGATTTCAACAGATGAATGAGTCCTGCGATCTATCGATGCAAACACCTTCATCGTATAAAACTACGCGCTACCTGAATGTGGAAACTTAATCTAAATTGATGATTGTCCAAGTTTGGCATCACTACCGGCTTGTTATAATGAGCCGCTTAGTCTTAAAAGAATAAAAGCTAATGAAAAGGTGCGACGCCGATATCAGCGTGGGAGTAACAACGTTCATTAGGGTTGTCAAGTAAAATATTAACAATATTTACTACGTGTAACATATTCTCATTTAACTAAATGTATCTTTAATATTGTGGAGTGTCATTAGCGCGTGAAACGTCGGAAAAAATTACTTTGAATAGTTTAATATAAAAGCTTTTCTATTACATATTACAGATAAAAATGCAAAAAAATCCTGTGTTTTTGTTACGTAAATATTTATTTTATTTTGCCGTGATTAATTTATTTATTTACGCCAAAATGTGTAATCAAGATTCTTTCATCGATAAAAATATACGACACAATAATAAACAATATTTTAACAAACAATTTCAATTCATTACGACTAAGTAAAAAAACAAAAGATGCCCAAGAAGCGTTTACTCATTAGTATTTTATCTATTTAATATGACAGAAAAATTTAATTTAAAGTAATTTAATTCCGAGTTCAAAACCTAAAGCTGTGCTATTATATAACAACTATAAATTCTCTTCCTTAAACAAGCTAACAAACATCACTACGTAAATTCTAATTACAATATGCTTCAACAATATATCATCTTAAACATTTAATTTTTTTTTTTAAATGCAGCTTGTAGCGTTTACGTATCGAGATATTGTCGATATTTTTTACACAATATCGGTACCGTAGTCCGTGTCGCAGCCCTAAGCGCGGGTCAGAATCTGTAGGTGCGTTGGGTCTGCAGCATCTAACTAATTAAAAGGATTTTGTAAGCTGTCAACCGCAGATAAAGCCAGGCTTTGATCTCGCCGCCCTGCGCCAACGCGCCATCGCGCCACTCCGATTAGGTTAATAAAAGCATTGCGGAAGAATCATTTAAATACTTCATACCAAAATTAAATCCTTATATAAATCCCATGGCAATAGAAAGACTCATTAGACATCTTTGAATTTTAATATTTAAAACTGTTCTGTGTTACTTCTCATTGAAGAACTTAAACTACTGAAGCTAGTAGTAGTATTGTAAAACTTGGAAAATAGCAATCTTAGACAATAGCAACTAAAATATAAATCCTATAATTAATCTATACAGATATAAAAACAGAGAACAATGAGTAACCCTTCAACGCTCGGTCCAAAATATAAGAGCTGGTAAGGAAGGTGGTAGAACCCTTCTATGCTTCGCCCGGGGCGGTACCACAGTCTCACATATTTAATCTAAGTAACCAACTGTATAACAAGAGACATTGTGATCCGGTCTAAAGGGTGTTTTGGTTGCCAGTTACCCTTATACAAAAGGCGACCATCTGCCCTCAGAGGTACCAACGCATCTGTGACCACCCACATATAAGACAAATACTAACGATTACTAATACTTATGAACAAGACTTTCCTTCACGATCCTGACTACCGATGTCCACTTACTAACGAATAAAAAGTAAGGATCGGCGCCAAGTGACATAAAATAAATTAAGAAAAAGAAATCAACGCGAAATCATTATTACTTAATTACAAATTGAGCAATTCCTTTAATTAATGAATATCGACTGATAAAGACTGACCTTCAATTAATATGTTAAGGACAACGTATCAAAAAGTTGTCTTATACGATACTATATTTAGTTCGCGACAAACAAATGAAAGCGTCGCGCCTTTAACAAAACAATAAGGCTGGCTGTACACAAAAACTAGCCGGCATGAGATCACCGCAAGAAACTGCAAATACAATTTTCGTGTATGAGATGAGAGATCTCCGAATGTGTGTCACTTTGATTAGGATACGTATTCGTTTAATTGACAATCTGACGAGATATGCATTCATGTGGATCATGTTACTTAGCTAAAGGATATTATTGTTTTAGACCGGTGATAAAATTATACATTTTTTAA